>CAJUYH010008084.1:0-16151 GCA_910591685.1 Galerucella tenella | reverse complement strand
CCCACCCACAATCATTTTTATGATTATAAAATATAAAAAAAAATAAAAATAAAAATAATAATCATTGTAAAAAAGCAGAGAGAGGAAAGCGAATTTCGCTATGTTTTATCCTGTTACTTTTTTCAACGTTGTTTATGGTTGGGGCAAAGGAATCTGGACAATAGTCACGTCCAGTAACGAGGAAAGATATGACTGCGATATGAAATTGCGGTATAAAAAAATTTCCATCTCACAAGGCTATGCATGGTGCAGTTAAGTATACAGAGTTGCATACCAACTCGTCATAATCATTCATAATACTTTTCGTATACTGTATTTATATACCACTGCCGGTAATACAGATTGCAATTTTGATGTTTCATATAGAGTTACACTGAGAGACTAATGATAAAGACAACTCATATATATTATTATCAGTGGATTCATTTCTGCGACATTGTGTGAATGTCGCAGAATATATAGAGGCACTTTTGGTTTCCTCTACAGATGACATTTCACGATCTCATCCCGCGCATGGATAAAATTATATAATTCAAATATATCGTTAAATTCATATAAAGATATTTAGTGCAAAAAAAAAATTTGTTTCTATTCCTGTTAATCATGTCGATGATAATATTGCAAAAATTCATAAATTCACTACTGAACAATCTTCTCCTTGGCTCATATATTCATAACAAACACAATCATCATAATATTTGTTAACTTCTCTTCCGAAATCGCGTCTCGCTCTCTTCCTCCCTTTTACAGACACAAACATACGCAGTTCTCCACCGTGAATTCATCGAGAAGGTATGCGGATTCCTACAGTGAACGATGCAAAACCCAGGACCGTTCATTATTGACCCTGTACTCTTTGCCGAAGCGAATCATCAGGATTGCCGCTCACTCTCTTTCTCCTCTTTTCAATTCAACGTTTAGGTAAAGCAATCTGGATCGAGTATGCTCTCGCATCAACCTACTTGTTACATACTCAACGCAAACATTCGCATCGTGGTGTGTCTATGGGATTGGCCGAGAAAATTGCGATTGTAACAAAGAAAACGAGAGAGAGAGAGAGAGAGAGAGAAGGGAGGAAGACAGAGGTAAAAAAGAGTGGGCAAAGTAAAGAAACGAAACCGAGATATTGGTGGTGTGTTAGTCGGTAAAATTCTACCTCGGCTACTTCTATTTACTTATCTTTGGTAGAGGATCGTTGAGAGGCGAAAAAGAGAACGTAAAATTGATAAAAAGAAAAAAAATTATAGTAATATACAGAAGAGAGTATTTTCAAGTCTGATCTATACGCAAGATAACAATTATAATAATATGGATGACTGTAATAATTTGAATAATCAAGTACACTTATTGCTGGTACGGACATGAGAAAAATGTGAAGATAACGATACGAATACAATCTCGTTATTAATTTGAAAACGTGTATTGACAGGAAATACACTTGAATGATGGCGACTGAGTCAATATATTATTTTGTTCCCTTACGGGAGGGGGAAAGAAATACAAAATAAAAAAAATAAAAAAACACCGGAAATAACAAAATAATAAAATAAAAAATAAAAAAATAATTCTATTATGAGAAAAATGAGGGGGATAAAAAGATAGGTTGATCGAAACGATTATTCAAATTTCATGTTGCTCGAGCCATCTTTCCCTCTCCCTCTCACCTCGTCCCTACTTTCACACTGTCTGTGTAGTCCAACGTGATCTGATCGATATCGGAAATCGGTTCAATTTCCGTCCACGATTTCACGGTCGTTGCTGGTGTGATAATCAAATAACTTCTACTCAGCCGTCTGGCAACAAATAGAATGAATTGTGTATAAGAAAGAGAATGAGAGAGAAACAGAGAAGAACAATGAAAAAAAAAATATACATCTATAGATAGATGGAAGAATGAGAGAGAGAGAGAGAGAGCGAGAGAGATAAAAATCGAGAAATAAAAAGAACTGTACAGGATGTTGATGATTGACTCGTTATATGTACAAGATCGAAAATATTTACAGTCCGTTTCCTTTTCTTTTATTCAAAACGAGTTACAACACGTCCATTTCGAATATATATCTGGGGTTGTTACTTGAAAAAACTATTGTCTGCATCTTGAACAATTCTATATCATCATCGCTTCCATCAATGATAAAGTCATGCATATAAATAAATTGGAGAATGTTTAAAGTATAATTATTATGTTATACAAGACACACGGAGGGAGTAGTGGAAAGGGAGAAAAAGAAGATGAAGAAGAAGAAGAAGACGAATAAGAAAAAATGAAATAAAAAAGAGTGTGAATATAGTGAAGAATATGGCGAAGACGAATAAGAAAAAGAGGAGTAACGGCACGCCATTGGTTTTCTATATCGTTCACACATAAAACTCGCCTTCTTCTCGTTAGTTTCGCTTGAGTGGATCGTGTAATTCCAAGAAATGCGGGTCGTTTTATGAAAAGACATTCCGAACTTTGGAGGTGCAAGCCATGATAGAGAGAGAGAGAGAGAGAGAGAGGATGAATGATGGAGAAATAGAAAAAGGAATAAATCTCTACAGTCTTCTTCAATTCCCTATATCTCTATTTATCTCACTGCAATATCTATTGCAATTTCAATAAAAACAAATTTAAAGTAACATAAAAAAATAAAATACCATTCATTTTATTTCAAAGCATCTATATCTATTTTTTTGTTTCTCGTTAAATCATCATACTCTACACAAATAATAGTTCGCATTTAATAGATATTATTTATATAATTCTCATTTACTTAAAAATTATCTCCAATCGATATAGGATTACAAGACATATATATATATATCAAACGATCGCGTGCAGAAACATACTGTTTGTATATATTATGTATATAGGGTAATATAATGCATACATGACCCAAGAATTAAAATAACTAAAAAGTATATACATATATATATATATATATAGGGAGAGAGGCAGTGAGAGAGGGAGAGTGGGAGGGAGCTAATACAGTTGTGCCAGTTTTTATTCTAAAATGATGATAAAAAAGACAAGGCAACTGTGACAATTTATACCTGCACTGTACTTGAATTAAATCAACATCCCACATTTGCTCTTGCAAAGGTGGCAGCAATAGCCACAGCCAATGATCTCGCGTCTTTGTACAATAGAAACGTATTGCTTGTCTCTTCTATACCGATGCTCTGCTCTGCTCTCTCTCTCTCTCTCTTTTTCTCTATCGCACACTATTTTATTTGCCAAGGTGCCCTTCCTTCGCATTTTAGAATCACTATAAAAGCGCTTGAACCTACACTACTGTACAAATCGTTTCTCTTACGCAACAATACACTATACAACATCGTCTCGGTGTTTCTTTGCGTCTATACTTTCAACATTAACGCTATATATATACATTGTACCATAGAGACTAATCTGATATACAATTGTAAGGTGAAATACATAGAGTGGTGTTCAAACGGGGAATAGTAATATTGTTGTAAAATGGCTGGTGCATTTACTTTTACTGATTACTGCAGCTATGTGTCTTCATAGTTGGTGGCATTGTTGCAATTGTTCAAATTAATTAACGCAGACAGACTGCGAGACGAGTGATTTGATGGGAAAGTATGGCTGTTGGCGGTATGTGTACGGTTATAATGTTGAAATAAATGGAAAAATAGTGAGAGCGAAAGGTAGAGAGATAAAGAGAAAGAAGTTGACGAGGGTGGCGGCTGCTATATAGTCTACTTAATTAGCCTCTGGCGAATACTAATTGATTGGATTCGTCGGACCATCCGATCCTGCTTTTCACCATCCAATATATATTTCTGCTATTTCTCGTTCTCTCTTTATTAATCGCACATTCTTTACCGCACAGCATCAGTGCCTCTCTATATTATATTAGTGCGCGTACTTTTCCTTTTTTTTTTTTTTTCTTTGTTCTTCTTTATATCTGTCTTTCACTATTGGAAACGGATTAATTTTCATCTTTGGTAGTGGCCCACCGTTATTGATATGGATTTTTCCGTACAATAGTTCAATTCATACACCAGATTATCCAAATTGATAAATTAAATTGAAACTTATTGAATTTATATTGAATGAAATTGTTAAGAAAATTTTTTATTACATTTGCAAGAGGTCCTACGGGGGGATGTTTATTATATTATTTCACACATAGATATGCCATACTGTTGATCTACATAATTGTGTAAAAAAAAAAAAAAAATACATATTTGTCTTGAACATGCGTTAAATGGTAATGATTATGGCGAATGCATTTAATCTGACGAAGTAGCGTCGACTACAATGAGTGAGATGAACGCGCCCACGCAACTATTTCACTCATGCAAGGCCGATGATGTAATAACTTCCTTGAGTTTTTATACGGTCATTTTAATTATGACCGTTCGACTCAAGTCGACTATATTTTGTATATTCAAATTGGAAATTTTTCTATTCCATTCATTTTTAACACATCAAATAATAAAAATATTATTCAGCAAAAAAATTACGCTCGTTGATTTGACAGATGCGATAGAAGTAAATGAATAAACTCGTTGTTCATGAGTGAATATAAAATTCACTTTTAATTCTACCAAAGTTAGTTGTGATGTGCGGGAAACGTCAATTAAATATGAATATATTGCTAAATTTGTTTGCTGGCCTGATAATCAAAATTATTCCTTTCTAAAAACATTAATTTGCGATGTATGTACACGAAAATCATCTCAATTGAAGAGTGACATAATAACAAAACATAATTCATGTGATTAATTCGATACAGTTAAATTTAGTGAATGGTAAATAACGAAACAACGTAATTAACCTTTGCAAATCGAACACATCATAAGACTGATTTGATGAAATGAATACTGTTGAAAAGACAAAACGAAATATCTCCAAGCGAGTGCAATGTTACAGTTGTATATTAAATTGTCATTCTCTTATGCGACTGTAAAACTTCGTTAATGTCTCCGGTCTGAATCATGGTGCTATGCATTTGCCACACAAAATTTCATACACTAGATATGAAACTAAATAGCTTGAATTCATACCCTTTTATATCTAATAAATGATAGTATACTCTAAGAGTATCTTGATACACAAGTGGTAAATATAATATGACGGTAAATAGGTAAGTATAAATTTGTATTTGTTCATAGACTTGCGTACAAGTTACTTCCCCTTTTTTTTCATTTCTTCACAGGATTTACCTTCCTATTTTAGTATTCACCGCTGACTTACCCTATGCTCTATCACATTTGCGTTTTTTATGGACTTAAAGAAACTACGGAAAATCTGAACCGATAAAACGGATTGTAAAGTTCGACACACCTGTATTAGTCATTTGTTGGGGAGGAGAACCTCAAATAATATTACATCCACACTCAGCTTTAAACTCACGACCTTGCCCTTAGCAGTGTCCGTTTAAATATGATATACACATATATATATATAAACACAATGCAATTAACATGTATATAAAACGTTCAAAAAGGAGAAATTAGTAATAGTATAAAATTTTGAATAATTCTGACTATTTTCCATGAAGAATTGATGTTCCAGCGTAAAAAATTATATATGAAAGAATAAGAGATACGTTCTAAAACCTGTTATGGGGGTGAGTTGGTCAATATGATAAGGACCAGTGATAAAAACGACAAATACAATTCTCAATGTCTGCTTATACTGCTTTTTTTTTAAATGCAATTTCGCCACAATTCTAATAACTGCTAATAAAATTAGAAACATTTCCATGACCGTGGCATAATATACACTCCAACTAATTTTCATTTTTCATCCCATGTAAATACTTCGTTGGTGTTCTCATCATTGAAGTAAGTGTGTAAAAAAAAACACACGAATAAAGTATACGGCGATATGACCCCACCACTTGGTCATATTGTTCGAATGCTAACAGCAGATGGCTACCGTGATTTACAAAAAGTAAAAGACACTATACAATATTCATTGCTCCTAAAAGTTAAGATTCATCATGAAACATTGTGTTTACGTAATTTCTGATGACTCGACGTGAATTTTCCAGAATATATTTACAATGCCACGTGGTATGAATCTGTTATAAAGATTATACAACAAGACGAATTCTTAAATGTTATTCAAACATTGACGATTGTCTCATGAGAGCATTCACAGCTTCATCTACCGATATTCTAGGTAGTTATTGGCTCATGGCCATCTCCCCCGGTTCACCCTCTCACTTGACTTTACCCCATACTCAAGTACATAAGTCTGTTTTGGAAATGCCGCTTTACGGAATGAAAAAAACATGGCTATCAAGTAACACTGCCTTGAACATTTATAAAAGACATGACAGTATAAATACACAATTTAATATTTAAGTAAATACAACAACAAGATTGATTTTCATCTTGAAAAACCATACAATCCAATAATATTCGAGTAAAACTATCAGTAATATTAAAACAAAAAAAAATGGATTATTTTAAATAAATTGCAGATGGTAGTCTTACTCAATAATGATTTTTTATCACAATGACGCACACCCACATCAACACATGCGCGCATGTGTATCAGTATATTACATCCATACAGCCATTAAAGCAATCTTGTACATTGAATACTGCTGCTGCATATATAAATGCATCGTAAATGCTAAGGTAGCCGAGGTGAAACGGTGCAATTACCACAAGCATATACACATACAAATATGAAGGTGAAGCCCCTCATCAACCGTATCACATTGTAAACATTAACAACACATTTCGTATATAATTAATAACCAAATTATATCTATTATTGGTTTTCTACATATTAATTAGACTTTTATCTATACCTACTCATCCAACAATTCTACATCCACATATCCACATATGGATCCATTATTGCATCATGTGTACAAGGTATGTAAACGTCGTATTATATTCACATAGCGAATATGAGAAATCATCCATTTATAAGCACATAAACAAGGTATATATATATATATATATATGTATATGAATAGTCTACAGGGCCAAGTTTAATGGCTTACAATTGTGGAAGGATAATTGGTATCGGTGCATTAGAGATTGTATGTGCGAGAGGTATTAATGCGCCAGACCAACACGTAATCGGATGCTAGTAATTGTTGTTCCATTCTCATATAATTCCATATATGTTTATATATTGGATATGTATATTTATGTGCTTATGTATATTGTATAAGGCTTTTATACATATATATATCCTGTTGGTTGACCAACTGCTTTGTGCGTTGAAATGCCTTGTTGGTAATGCGTTACAACTGTTGTCCGAGGAAACCCAGAGAGCTTGGCACGACATCGTTATAATACTTGGGAGGACCTTGAGAATTGCACACGAATCATTCGAGCTGGGTAGTCCGTTACCACTTGAGACAAATTGATGTTCTCAAGTTCTCGGTGTTTGCCACAAAGCCATCTCACAGTTAGAGAGGTAAATGAAGATAGATATGTGTACTTGTATATATGTATGTGTTTATGTTAGATGAATGAGGGCTATTGAAAGTGGAGGACATTTGAGCTATCTCGATGAGATGGTGTGACAAAAATCCGGTAGTCATCTATCGTTTATTCATTGAGCAATATTCTCAATGACATTGTTTACATATCTGTGTTGTTAATTTAATAAAGGATTTAATATCAATAACATTTCAATGATATCAAATTAGTTGATAAGTTTGTTTTTTTTTTGTCATTGCACTCAAACATGTGAATGTTATGATAATAATTTAAAGATTATCAGCGCGTGATAAACAGCAAAGGCAAGCAAACAAAAACTTTGAGATAATTTAAATATTTTTAATGAAAAACTTCAGTGTTGGAATTTTTTTTTGTGGTTTCACCTTGAATATATTTAAATTGATGTTATCTTATTTTGAAATGTAAAAACAAGTATATTTTTTATAATGAATAATTTATAAATAGTGAAAGGTATGTGGTTGTGAGTTTTTATTTGTGTGTGTGTGTGTGTGTACAGCAAAGAAAAAAAAGATACAGTAATGAAAATGTGTATGCTGCAGGAGGGACCCATTGGGGTGTTACACTCGATGGGTCAGATGAATCCAGTTCACATCAAAATGCCACGTAGTTTTCAGTGACTTGGCAAACACGTGATACTGCCATCTGGGTTTTTTAATTTTTCAATTGTAACTACATCACTGTACACGAAAAGAAGCCAGATTCAAAATATGGTACGTAAATTTAAGGAATAATACGATTGATAAAAGAATTTTTGACAATCTGTATATTTAATTGCGATGGATTTTCAAGTAAATTTTCAACTTTTGATAATGAAGTTTTCTGTTTGATCCAAAACGGAAAAATCGTAGTAAATTTTTGCCGCTAGGTGGTTACATTCTCTTTCAAGCAATAGTGTCATTTGAAATTGCCAAATTCTAATGAATTACAGATATCTCCAATTGGTCCATTCTTATTGGAAGCTGTCGAAATATCATCTATTCAACTAGTTCATACACTGTCTCTTTGTGTTTATATTTATAGAACTATGATGTTCTTTGTATAAATAAAAATGTTACCTTCATACACAATCTAATTAATTATAACAGTTGTGCAAGTATTATTTTCGTTACATGATACATATCATTTCAATTATTAATTATAATTTTATTCACGATTTGAAACTTTTCTACATGCGGTCTGCAACTTTTATTACAACATTTTTATCCTAGTTCTGCTTGACTATCAGAGTATAATATTTCTTAGTCAATCGTTCCAATCCTATTACTTGAATTTTATTTTTTGTGAAGCTTCTATCGAAGTAATAAACGTCCTTCACCGAATCAAAAACATATATGTATATATATTGTTCACAATAATTGCGGAAATGATTGAACAAGTGTACGTACATTGTTAGACCTGTATAACAAACACTCAGAAGAATATCAGGAAATTGTAGTTGACAAATACCGGAAGGAAAAGGGTGCGAGTTTTTTTCATCTATAATAAAATACTCTTTACAATAAAAAAAAATAATAATAATAATAAATTTAAATTCAATGATCACATTATATTTTTTACATCAAGAAAATTATGAAATGAAATAAAGTAAGGTAGATTTCCCAACATTTTCTTGTTTTTGTGAAACGTTTTCAAACATAAAGAGTCGAAAACAAAAAAATTCTTATGAGTCATCGCATGTAAATATTTCATAGCGACAATTAACGAAGAATATTGTGATATTTTTTTTTTTTTAATTAACAACAAGGAGACGTAATATATAATTTATATTCCATCGAAATTATTGAGAATAATAATGAGTTGATATATAACGAATATATATATTTTATATATGATGAATGTACACATATTGATTGATGTCATATAATCTTCTACCATCATTGTAACTAGCCATTTACATTACGAGCACGTAAACATTATTTGTGTCATACCAGTTGAATAATAATTTATCTGATCTCAATATTATTACGCATACCCGCATTCACATATTTTCCGCCATTGAAAAGAGAGTTTAATCTTTACATAACAATACATACATAGCAAACCGTGATATACATATTCCCTCTCTCTCTGTTTACGTCACTCATTGACTAATGATACTTTCGCTTCATAATTAATCAATTTCATTAACATCAATATTGTCCATACAATATACCACGTAAACCTGAATTCATTGGCACCAATGTCATCCCATGAGAAACAAAAAAATAAAGTGAATGGCAAATGTGTATATAAAATAGGCCGAGTAAAATAATTTACCCAATACCTTTGCATAAATAACACATTAGTTGGGTTAAAAGTTTGTTTATGAAATTACCAAGTTACTGCTGAACATATGGGTATATATATATATGTGTGTGTGTGTGTGTGTTCATCAGTATAGTCGGTTGGTTTTCGGTGTGATATAACAATGGCTACGTTGGCCATATTTTCGAGATGCATTACCTCATGGATATATTAATAGAACAACATGCATTATGATACTAAGGTAACTTGACAAATATATGCAATAGCAGCGGTAATGTATGCGTGTATACACACACAATGATGTGTAGGTATAGTATGTTTTCCTCTCGGGTCATATTATTCTGTCCTTACGTGTGGGAAATAGAGAGGTATACATGGCGGCAGTGGAACATATTGAGAATATTGCACAGAATTCGAAGAAAAAAAAAAAAAGGGAGTGAAACCATGCAGTTTCATTAGTGTGGTTGTTATTGTCATTGTCACTATGTTCATGTTTTCTCGTATCTAAGTTTTGTATGTATATATGGATTTTATTTCTAGTTGTTTTTTTTTTCTTTGTTGTTGCGCATTTTATTCATTGCTGTATGGTGTAATGTCAGAGTGGGCGAAAATATAAAGCGGCTTGTAAGTTGCAAGTGGAGCGATAACTACCACGTTGTAAACTATATATACTACTACTCCTACTACTATATATATATATATATACATAGATATGTTGTATGAGTGTGTTGTTTGATATAAGAGATGGAGCTTGGATATTTTCATTTTTATTTAGTGTGTGATGATGAGAAACTGTTCCAAGAGGTTGGAGGTGGCAGGAAACGTGTTGGGATTTTTCCTGTCTCTTATTTATGATACTTAATGTGTGTGTCTGTGAAGCTTTGAAAAAAATATTACTCTACTGAAGTTTGCCGCCGACAAAAAAAAAACAAAACAAAACAAAAGGAAATAAAATTGATGTGGAAAAAACAATGAGATTTTATGGACGATGTCAATCAATAATGTACGTGTATGTGGTTGCGGAATTTGCTTTGTTTAATAAACTGACATGATGTAAATATATATATATATATATATGTATATAGATTGAACAAAAATAGATAAATAAATGAAAGAGTATGTATGAAAATACATAGCGTACAATAACATATTTTGCCTCGTACTGGGGCGATGTGCAACATTCGAGCGAGCATATAACATTCATCCCTCTGCAAATTTTTTTTCATGTTCATCCAGTTTTTTTTTTTTTTTTTTTCCCCCGCTGTCATTTGAAAGTCATTAAACATTTCTGTACTATATTTTTGTTTATTTTTAATTCTGGTGATTGCCAACGTTTTATCGACATTCTGTCAAGTGTATATATTCTCATAGTTATAACAATCCTGCTGCATTTCTATTAAAAATTATTCTTCTACCTCTATATGAAATGAAAACAAAAAATTTATTAAACAAACAAAAAACTAATGAATGAATGAGAGAGAGAGTGAAGGCCAACATAGAAATAATTATCGATAGAAGTAATTTAATCATAACACTTGACTACTGTTCAATAACAATTTTTTCAATTTGAAATGCATAAGAGCCATAGAATTTTTATGTAACATCACCAATAAACCTTGAACATTTCATCCATAATATATATGTATAATGTTTTATGATACTTCTACATAAAATACAATCACGTCACAATCATTAATTAATTATCAACAAATGAATCTCAAAATTGAAATAGCGATAAGACCTTAAATATAAATGAACTTGATTTACAATATTGATAAGCAATCAGATTCACCTGCGAAATATTTTGAATATAATTCAAGGTAAATAACTAGCGTTAATGCTCGTCATATTCACAGTCTTACATATTCCTTAAGATCCCTTGAATTGTACATTAACTCTCACTAATAAAAAGCAAATATCTTCCCTCTGGTCACTACACATAGATATGTATACCATACATATATATAAATATATATTGATATGCATTCATGATTATTGTGTATATAGATTATGAGTGTCTGTAGAGTTCGATTAACAAGTTCACGTTACATGTTAAACAGTGTATATGCACAGACACGGGCCCAGGCACACTCGTATATATGTATTTAATGTATATCGAGGAAATTTTCCTTTGCAACATCGAAGCATTCCCTGGAATATTCTGTAAATATATATCTACAGTATTGATCAATACTATTATAGCGATATTATATCTACATCTAGGGAATTTGTAATTACACTCCTTGAATAGCCAGTGTGGGCCAGATGCAATTAATTTTAGTGCACACTATATAACTTGTATTATAGTAAAATCTTTAAAGTTGTAACAGCAAAATATATTGACACTTGTACAAGAATAGGAAATTATTATTGCCATTTAATATCATACGTAGAGTATAAATATGAACATAATTCATTTTATGAAGCGTCAAGTAATTTTTATTAGGTAAAATACTTTTACTTTTTATTATGTAGTGATAAGAAAGATATTGGTATCGTCCAATTTTTCAAAGCGCAAAATTAGAGTCTATATTCGTATTTTTTACGACAATTAATTGATAAATGGATGAAAAAAAAATGATATATTATATATATAATTAAAATTATGTATATATCACTATTTCACACATTCATTATGTATACAATAATACTTACTAAAAATTAATTATAATGTCGGTAGAATATACCCTATAGAATATACACTACAAAAAATATTATTGCAAATTTAAATATATTTTTGCTATAAATTTCACATTAAATTTGATTTTTACTCTTCATATTTTATGACCATCAATAGTATACAATAACAAATGAAGCGAAAATATCTGCACACATTTTTCCAATGTTTTTCTCTTCAAATAAAATTATTTTTTATAATAACTGGAATTCAAATTCCACGTGCATTCTGTCATAAATATTTCAATATTTTTACACAATAACGAATATAGGATTTTTATTTATTCATTTTTTTTCTTCTTTGCGCTCATCAGAAATAAATTGAATGCCATGTATATTATGACAAGAGGTAACTTGATCGAGGTATATATGGTTGTTAGTATGATAGAAAACTTTTTCGTTTCAACATAAAACACAATAAAGAGAACAAGGATGATTGAGAGGATTTTTATACTCGTTTATTCTCTCGTATATTAGAATAAACAATATTTCAATCGCCACAATATGCCTATGGTTATAAAACTTTTTGCCGACATGCCTTCAAATATTTTCAATATTTGTGAAAAATTCTGGCGATATAACGTAATTTAATATCAACAGGATAAAAAAGAAATTAATAAAAGAAAAATTATTTCATGTCAAGTATTTGTTCCTCATTCATAAATTTCATACATACAAATTATTACTATACTATTATTATTATTATTTTTTTTTTTACATTTAAATCCGTTATTCGTAAATTCATTGCGTGCAACAGAACGATTTGCACGAACGAATACACACGAAGAATACTACTGTGGGAAATTCTATATTATCATCTACGTCCCATTAAACATATCAGACAAGACTGCCTACAAAAAGATTCATATTTATTGTAAAAGGTCTAACGATAATATTTCTACTTTTTCAATTTTTTTTTTCTCTCTTTTTCTGGTTTTGCTCCTCTTCACACCTTACATTAACCTTCAACATTATTTATGATATACGAAGTTGAATTATTATTCAATGGGAATGAATTTTCGATGTGGTCTTCTTGCACAAGAAGTGTAACAATTCGAAGTAAAATAAAATTGCGCCAACGTTCTTTTGCGAAATTATATACAGATTATTCGCAATAAATATGTAACTATGTCACGCATCACCACTCAATAGTTGCCATAAAAATACTTGTAATAAAACCAAAAGAAAATATAATGATCAACATAAAAATGTTTATACCCTTACATTCATGTTTTTCAATTAAATTTATTACTATTTCCATCAAATTAAATAACTATATGGTCTTTCATCAAAAGTTATCTTCATTATTGACGCCTTTCTACGATTGCAATGGATAATTGGTGGTTCTTCGTAAATGCACCTGGAATTCCATTTATTACATAAGTTTTCAGTCACTGTTCTAATGAGAGAAATATAACTTTAGAGCGAACCACCAATCACAATGAACTCTTGTTTACATCTCACCGTGTTTAGTAAATTGAATGCACATGCTGAAACATAAGAGGATATGTTTCATCCTATCCTCTAAAAGGAACACAATATTATTCGTCTAATTTCTTTCTGAATGATGTTGCTCACAGCAGACAACGGCTTTCAATGAGTTCTTAGCTCTCATAATTACCAGCTTAAACAATGAATTATTAACGAAACTGTATACTATTTCTCATCTCTCAAAAAAAATTTAGGCAAGTAGACTTGCCCGGTACTTTTCATCACTATTGTTGTTTCATCATATAAATCATTTCAATAATAATACCATAATATGAATTTGTTAATCTATAAAAATTTGCGATGCAAATAAACGAGTGTTTGAATTAAATTATTGGGTTAATTAAACGGTTATGTGCCTGTTTTGGTATTTTCATCGATGAAAAGGCATTCTCGGAAGTACAAAACTCTAGCAAGGTTTGTTGAGATCGGTGACGCGTTACCACGTCATCAGAATGCAATGTACCTACTTTTATATGTAATTTTCCCACAATAGATATAAACATCATTTTCTCACGATATAAACGTCCGATCGAAATGAGCCACAGCAACTTATGATCGCCCCGAACATTCTTATGCTATGTTCAAAATTTCAGACTTTTTTATTAAGCCACTCCTGAGATCACGTGGCTTCTATGTTTTTCGTCACATAAATTCTATAAAATATAAGTATTTCGTTGGAAAACGCATATAATTGTTATTTTACGGCGGACGGAAAGTCGAAACAAAATTTAACATAACAATTTATTGTTAGCTCGATAACAATTAACTCCCTATAAATTTTTTATTTGTTTGGTCCAGCAGTTTTCAAGATACTCCCACTATATAAATAAATTATTCGTCCATACGTCCACTGAAAAACACCTTTTTCATCTACGTCACCTTCAAAAACATGAAATTTTTTTGTAATATTATTCAAGGAAGCAATTCATTGAACATTAATATTAAGTTTTTTTTATCGGTTATTCCAGTTATTATTGTTGAAAAATGCGATTACATGCGTTATTTTGGCGTTTTCAAATCGGACGAAACCAATACTTTCTTACCACTAAGTGATGAAAAGTAAAAACCGCCGGAGCAAAGTTCTGGACCTAATACAACAATCAGATGTTCCACAATTTTTAATTAATAGTAAATAAATATTATTCACGTGCCCAAAAATAACCTAAAATATACAAAACAGGATGGTCTAAGCTGTAAGTGTCTTTAGCTTTAGCATTTTTATGGCTTTCACTTTTCCAAATTGCCAATTGACTGTCAATGTCGTCATCACTGTTGACTTATCTTCAGTTTCATCTGAATCGTTGTATGATTCGAAATAAGACATCACGAAAAAGTATGCACACAGGTATATTACATAATCAGTAATTATTTTTTGTCTTGATCGAAATTTAATATATATACACTATGCAGACGTCACAAGTTTTGAAGCAATAATTTAAATTAAATGTCAATTGAATTGACATTAGAAAATTTTGATCAAAGTGAATTCAACTGATTTTATTAATACTCAATGAGAATTTTCGAAAGCACACTTCAAATTATTAATGGAAAATAAATTGCTATTCAACATATTTTATGGTTAATATTTTCAATTTATGAAATAAATAGCAGCTATGTTTATCATATTAATCGAAAGTTGGTCAATAATTTTATATTCGATCTTGAAAATTTCATTATTAAAAGCCAATTTTTTTTTTCTTTCATCAACAATTCATTATTATTTTTGTATATTATTTAAATCAGAGATATAGAACGCTTGCAAAAAACAAAACATGACAAAAGTTCAACATGTACATGCAACACAATAATATTGTGTGCACAGCGAAATTCCGTTTATTGAGTGAGAGAGCACGCAAGAGAGTTTGTACCCTGAACGTTCAATGGTGATGCCGCGTCGTGGAGAAACCATTTTCGTTTCAAGTAAAAGCTTTTAAGCTGCAAAGGACGTGGTTGAGATAAGACGAGAGAGCAAAAGATATAAAAGAAAATCGGAGAAAAAATTGAATAACAAAAAAAAAATGGTTTCTAAATCGATGACTAAAAAAAAAAAGGGAGTAAGGGCATAAAAAAAAAAAGAGGTTATAAAAGAGTGCATCAGACTCTTTTTCACTCTGTGTATACTATCACGTGCCGTATGCGTAAAGTCAAGTCTCACGGGAGTGCTTTCATATATATATATATATACTTGAAAATACAAACGTGTAGATACACGAACCCGTAGCATGCGCAAATGGCTTTTTTTCGTGGTTGAAACGAAATTCTCGACGATTGGGTTGAAAGGGCGGTGGGAAAAA
>CAJUYH010008083.1:0-16153 GCA_910591685.1 Galerucella tenella | reverse complement strand
TTTGATAGAATATTAAGAAAATTCAGCTGTAACCAAACAACTTTTATGTAAGACTTTTTTTTCTAAAAGTGATAATAACGATGATAGGGGGTGGGTAATTTATAATGAATAACCCTGTACATTCAAATTTAAAGTTCAATTTAGGTAATTCAAAGTAAAAAACAAAACAACAATCTTAAAAATTATATAGGTATCAAAATAAAAAATTAATACCTATTCTTGAAAAACAACAGTATAAACATTCAAATTAACCTATATAATGTCCAGCCAAGATAGAGGCCAAGATTAGTGATGGGCAAATGCAAATGCAATGTTCTTGCATACAAGGTCTTGGTCTTGGTCTTGCAGTCAAATAAGCGGTCTTGCACCAAGACTCTTGCAAGTCTTGCACTTTTTTTGAAGATTTTTTCTGGAGTTCATTTTTACAAAAAAATGAATAAGAAAAAATAGTTTCTAAAATCATTAAAAGTAAAGAAAGGGACAGCCTTTCTCATTATAAGAATTTTGTTTTTTTATATTTAATTGTAGCGATAAATCAAGTATAAAAATTTTTTTATTCATTTTGACAATTTTTTTAGAATATAGTTTTATAATTTATCAATGATGTAAAGACGTAAAAATATAACAATTTATAATCTTATTTATAAGTTTGAAAACATTTATGTATATTATGTCACTGAATTTTAAGTCTCTCTATAAAAAATTATTCTTTCTTTGTAGGCCTATTAGCTGGGATTAGAAATAAACCAAAATTATTTTTAGTGTTGGTGATTAAAAAAATAGGTGTTTTTTTTTAAGTTATAGAATATGGTAGGATACATTAATAGAGCTTGGGTCAATATTTTAGATGGATATATTCCTTCAAATATTCTTTACCTGAAATTTTTAGTTTTTGAAACACCCGATTTTCCTCTTGCAATATTAATAAAATAATTGAATACATTTTATTATCATTTTTAAGACAAATACTTTGTGTTTTTAATGCATTTTGACATATTTTTTACACCTGTTGGTACAGATTTTTGTTGTGAAATTTCAACACCCTGTATTTTAGAAACGGCACACTTCCAGACATAGGTGTCCTATCTCAAACTACTTCTCTAGGTTTTATTAATATACCCTATAAATTTGGACCAATTGAGCGGGAACACCCGGTATATGAAAAAAATACTTCGTTAAAACAAGCAGTTGTGGACAGTATATGTTGGGGAGGGGAAGGGTTTAAAATGATCTGCTCATCTTTATTTTTCGGTTAAAATGTTTAAAAAACGCAAGACCGCAAGACTCTTGCAGACTTAGTCTTGGTTTTGCATAAGTCTTGCAATTCTAAGTCTTGGTCTTGCATAAGTCTTGCACTGCTCGGTCTTGGTCTTGCAGCCTGAAGATAGTCTTGGTCTTGGTCTTGCATTTTCTGCAAGACCAAGACCAAGACCGCAAGACCAAGACCAGTCTCGCTCATCACTGGCCAAGATTAGAGGTACTTTTCAGAACTGTTCCAGCACACATTTGTTTGGAACTTACTTGGTACATTATTCTGGTCGCGCATGCGCATCAGATAATGTTAATTACATGTTTGGAACTCGTTTCGGGAATAAACCTAGGTACTATATCATAGCCCCATGCCGAGGCTTTGAGGGCTAATAGACACCGTATTAGATCCCCACTTTGAATTCTCCTAAAGTACAGCTTTTAGAAGGAGGAGGGTGAATTTTAAAACGTGTAATTAATATCCATGCCCCTGGATCATAGGTCCCACTTTAACTCTTTGTTTTATGTCGTCAAGGAGGTTACCAAAGTCCGCGATCTCAATATGCCATACCATTATGGCGTCACTTCGGTCTGCCATACTGACAAAAAACGTGTGATTTTTCCACTGTCGACATGGATCATGGACCCCACGATGTTGCTTCGTGATCTTTTTGTTAACAATGAACTGTAGAACAAAGTTTCAGAAACGACATACATCTGGGGCGTCGCTAAGTGCCCGCATTAATAGTACAGGCATGATGAGTATTTTTCTGAAGCTCCCCGTATTTTATTTTGTTTCTACCAGCAAAAATGGTATTAAACGTGACCAAAAAAAAATATGAAACACTTGACCTGACAGCTAACGTTAAAAAAATGCCATTTTCGATGATTTGCAGGGTCATCGTATACAAAATAAAGTATTACAATAGATTTTCTTCAAACATTATAACATAATAGACAATTATTAACACTGACCTTTAAAGATTGTTAGGTAATTTTGAAATTTCGAATCACTAGAAAACAAATCGATCTTACTTAGATAAATTTTTATATAAAAATTATATAAAAAAAAAATCTCGATTTTCCGCCGAAGAACAAATTTACATAATATGTGTGCTCACATATTCGATTACGCAATATCTAAACGGAAATTAATGTATTGATAATGGACGTTTAAAGGAATCATGCAGTACCTACCGACAAGGTTTTTCAATTACTATCAATTATTCAATCTACACGTCCTCAGCAGTAATAATAATCAGACCGGAGCGGATGACCCTAAAGAAACAATTTAAATATTCTTCAACTAAACAGGTAAATATGTGTTGAAAATAAATAAGATATGTGATCATTTTGATTACTATAACTTGCATTTTATTAAACCTCGAATACACCACAAATAGAATCTGAGCCATCTCGAAAGAAAATAGAAATAACCATAACAGTTTCATATGTTTTAATATATCCAATATGGACCAAAGTTACGGCAAAAACAAACAAAACAAAAATAAAAATAGTAAACTGTTTTTCACGGGATGGGTTTGAAAAAGCTGGAGACACCACTTAAGATTCCCAGGAAGAGTTTGAAAATAACCTTACCGAACTATCCATTTACAACCAGCTGAAATAGGTTTGGATTCCAACCTCCTTTGTAGTTTGATCAAACTAGTTGACATCCAATTTGATCGCGTATCTCTTGTATCTGTAAAGTAGGGAGAGTGAGTGTAGGCTCACAGCTCACATGTGATCCACTGTACATCTTCCCGAGGAGTTGTCCTCCTAGTTCATCGTCCATCCTGTACTTTCCAGGAAGGTGGACAGGTCACTAAGAGTCATCTCCTTTATATCGGCAGGTGTAGACCAAGACTCACCGAACACACACTCTCTTATTGACGATAACTTCGGATACTCGCATAAGACATGCCTGACAGTTTCATCTTCCTGTTCACACATCCTGCATAGAGGTGTGTCCACTAGCCATAGTATGGAAGTGTTTCCTTAGTTGACAGCGGCGAGTCAGACATCCTACTGTTAAACGTAGGTTTTTCCTGGTTATCGCCAAATATTTCTTCGACGCCAGCTTCCCAGGGTCGTCCAGGGTGATCCTGACAAGACTACATCGTTTGATTCCATCCCATCTCTTAAGGGATTGAGCATGGGTGTAACGTTTGTCTAGTTCGGCAATTGTCGAAGTCGTTAGGCCGTAGGTGTCACTGGGTCCTAAATTTTTTAGTCCAGCCGCTTCCCTGGCTAAAGAATCGGCTATTCGATTACCTTTACTCCAGTCGTGCCCTTTAACCCACCTTAGGATAATATTGTTATCTGCCGAGGCGTTAGCTAAATCTTGGTGGCACTTTAGTACTAGCCCCCAGTCACGTAGCTATAGCTTTTACATGGTTAGGGTTTTGGTTTTTTTCATCTGATATGTTTAGAAGGGGAAAGCTTTATTGAAGGCGCCGCCTAAGGCAAAAAAAATCGAGTGCCACGACCTAAAGCAATTTTTCAAGTTCAAGAAAGAATGTTAAGTTTTTTTTAAATAATTTGTTTGACTTGGCTACATCTAAAAGTATTTTCAAACATCGTTTTTCGTTTTGCCCCCTTCTGCTGAAATAGTTATAACCATGTATATTTCTAATAATTTATATATATATATATATATGTATATATATATATATATTTTTTTTTAAGGAGCCGTCCCTTCGCCGGCACCACCTCAGCTTCTTCGGCTTATTGTGGATTCTCCTAACATTCTGACTACAGCCTATTCAGCCCATCCGTTCCCTGTATTAGCTCATACAGATTATTTACTGGTTAGTTGTAGAAGTCTTCTGGAGTCATTTGAGGTCTTCCATTTAGTTTTTGCCTCCTGGGGTCCAGCGTCTCACAGTTGCATAATATGTGCAGAGCTGTTTCAGTCTCCTTTTTGCATCTCCTGCATGTGAGGTCTCCGTAATACAGCCCTATTTTGTTCAGGTGCTCCTTTGTGGGAAAGTGTCCCGTAAGAAGCCCCGTTATGGTGCTTAGTTTGTTCCTGCATCTGGGGATGCCCACAGATGGTTCGGGTTCGTTCATCAGTGTTGACGATCCTGCTCTTGCAAGTTCGTCAGCTTTTTCATTGCCAGCGATTCCTTTGTGACCTGGGACCCACTCCAGTGTTACACTGTTCCGAGTCGCCAGTCTTCTAAGTTCTTCGTCGCATTCCCATACCAGCCGAGATGTTACCTGTATATTAATTTGGGAGCACCTATTTTAAAAAGTGATAGATGATTGAAAATTGGAGCTTTTATTAAAACAGAAAATCAATCTCACAAAAGTAAATTTAACCTCTCCAGCTAAATTATTCACAATTGTTGAGGAATCTATTTCTATTGCCACATCCCGATGAATACTCATATTGCGGCAGTATGCTAATAAAAAATTATTGTACCTTTATTGTATTTTTTATGGGGAGGGTTTGAACCACCAAACCCCCCCTTATATAGGTCCCTGCTAGCCCCGATATAACACGTTGCCTGTTCAAGGCTAATATTCTGTGACAGTATACATCATAGGAGATCGAACTCCATGTATTTCAATTTCTGCTTATGGTAGAGGGCGCTAGTTTAAACCGCGTACCAGAACAGCCAATCATTTAAGTCGACTTCATACTGTTTTATTGGTGCTTGCTCCTTTGACAGGTCCCGGTTCACGTTTGAGGTAAGTGAGGTTAGGCAAGAAAAATTAAACATTTTTGGATAGGAAATCCTGTTTAGCTGAATGTATTGCAATAATTATCAACAATGCCGGCCTATTTTTAATTTTCAACAATTTTAATATTTCTAGTTCTTACTTTGAGTTTTTGTCATCAGTAATGTTTACTATTTGACTACTGTCATCTATAAAAAGTTGATACTGTTCTAAATGGGTCCAGGAGATGCATTGCGCGATGCTGCGGTGAAAAAACAAACTACTTAGATAGATAATTTAGGGGACAGATTTTGTCAATTTTCCCGTATGAGTTAGTTCTCCTTATGTAGTCTCCATGGTATACATTTTCACCATGTAAATGATGACATCATTTGACAGTATTTGAGAATTCCTATTTAGATTTTATTTGGAAATTTATATTATTATCAAGAAAATACAAGCATAGATTTTGTTTATTAAACTGAATAAATAATAAAAATAGCACTTAGTTGGAATATAATACCTAGTTGAAAATAAAACAACAAACGTGAAAAAGATGTACCTAATAAAGATAGAAGTTATAATATTTTCATATACACAAAACTGACAACGAAACAACAAAAAAGCTGTGTGAAACGGGCGGCAATTTAACCAATAACTAGGCTGCAGAAATGCCAACTTAAATTCAAATCGCTCCTCTTAGTTTAAAAACAAGGTATAGTTTAAAAACAAGGAGACACTGACACTATTTTGATTGTGTGAAACTGACATAACAGCGCTATCTTCAAACGGCGCTAACTTCATTACGAAGAACTTTTGAATAAAAGTAATTCAGCTTACAGTGTCCAGTTAGCAGATTTCTTGAAATCTAGCTTTCGTCAGATCTGGAAGCTCCGAAATTTTCTTCCCTGTTACTAGCCTTTTAGAGTAAATCCAACCATAATTTTTCTTCTGTTTAATTCAACATCATACATCGAAATCGAGTAACACTCGAACTTTTTCACCATATAAAAATTTTTAGAATATTTTTCGTACGCGCCCCGTATTTGAATGTCTTAATAAAGAGCGAAGGGTGAATTCATCGAAGCTTGACCAAAGCACCATATTGAGCAACTGTTTAAATTTGTAATAGTAAAAACAAACAAGTCGATGTTTTGAATAAATAGACCATAATTCACGTTTTTTTTTCCAATCTCGTATTTTAGTTCACGAATGGGGTAAAGGACTCCAATAATTATGTCAAGATCACGATAATATTTCAATTAATGTTCAAGATCGTTCCTCTATACGTATATCACTCACGACTTTGAAAATTTCAACAAAGGCAAATTTTAAAATCTTTCGCTTAGATATTTTGGTTGAATTCATACAAATGTTGTATTTAAAATCGTACACTACAGAACTAACTCAGATTTATAATATACATCCTCAGATTGAACAAATTTTGATGAATTTTATAAAAAAATACTCATGTTGCTTTAGAATTTCATCATCAAGCCTTTGAATCTAATAGATTGTGGCTTATGCTAATGCGCTTTTAAATTCATTTATTAGGGTGGATTACTCCCTTTTCACTCCTTATTGTTACAATTCATTGTGTGTCCTGGCTTCAGAAGTTATTTTCTTCCATTCTGCTTTATTTCTGCATTTTTTCTCCACTCTTTGATTCCCTTCCTTTTTGTATCCTCTTCTATCTGATTCCTCCCACTTTCTCTGGGTCTTCCATTTCTTCTCGGCCATAGAGGAGTCCATTGTGTTATTCTTCGTATCATTTCTCCAGGATTTCCTGCCCATTTTAGGCGTTGTGCTTTTATATATTTCACGATTGTCTCATTGCTTAACTCGCTTTCTATTTCTTTGCTAGTTTTTAGCCTCCTTTCTCCAGTTCTTGTTATGTTCGGCTCCAGTATCGTTCTAAGAATCTTTCTTTCTATGATTTTTAAGTCTTCTGCTTCTTTTTTGTTTATTTCCGTTGTTTCTAAGCCATACGCGATCACTGGTCTCATTAGTGTTTTGTATATTTTTATTTTGGTGTTTTTATTTATGACTTTACTTTTCAGAAGTTTCCTATTTCTGCAGTAAGCTTGGTTTCCATTGAGTACTCTTTCTTGCACCCGCTCTTTTCCTGTTTGTCTCATCGTCACTCCCAAGTAGTTGAATGTTGTTAGATTTTCAAATGAATGCCATTGCGTTTTTGAGTTCCCTTCGGTATTTTCGTTTTTTTTTTACCTACTATCATATATTTTGTTTTGTCCGCGTTGATTTCCATTCCAAGTTGTTTTGCCTCTTCTCCTATCTCTTCAATTGCTTTTATAAGTTTTTGTCTTGAATTTGCTACTATAACATAAAATGCAAATGAATTAACCCATTTTAACAATTTTAGCGTACGCCTATGATGGAAGGGGGGATTTTTACAAATAAATTAGCCCCTTAGAAGAATTTTATAGTTACACATGGAACCATAGTTTCGCCCCTGCCAAAAATAGTCTTAACCCCACAAAAAGCTGATTCCAGTTATTTCCAACGCTTCAAATGAAATTGGAAGAATTAAGTAGCACGACCACCATAATATTTTTACCCGGGTTAAAGTGGGTTAAAGCATAAATATGAGTGAGGTTGAAATAAACTCCTGACGTACTTATTCTTGATTCGGTATACCACAAAAGCACTTCTTTGGACTCTTCCTTATCTATGGCATGATCATCCTCAATATTTATTGCCTTATATGTAAAAATTTGACTTGGATTCTGTTCTGCCGATTTGGTCATTTAATTAGTCCTCATTTCTGAAAAATAATCTCACCGAACTTCTCTATTTAGTTTTAAATGTTGTATATGTTAAGGATGATTGTACAATGGGTCACATGTGGCCTAAGTGCTGTGAGCCTACACACTCACCCTCCCTACTCTACAGATACAGATAAGGATGATTGTAATAATGGTACTTTGGATCTACTTTTCAGTCCAATTTGCACTACTTATGATTTGTCGATTTATTATATTCCATGTTCATCTGGGAAGGAAGATTTAGGTCCTTTTAAATCACTTTAAATATTAGTATTTTGCGCAAAAAAAATTTCGAATTATTCTAAGCATTTAAAGTGGATAAAAATCGAGTCAAGCAACGTCCACACCGAAAGCAACACATAGGAACATTATGTTTATGTTGCTTGTTCCTGGAACTTGTTCCTGAATATTGCCAAAAGTTTATTTAAGTTCCTCGTTGTTTACTGTTGTAGCAATAAATGTTCCTATAAGCTGCTTGTTTCCAAATTTATCGGCAAAGATCAAAGGAGATATAGAAACATTGGTATAGTTGAAATAATACCCTTCTTGGTGTGCGTCATCGATTGTTAATGTCTTTCTAACACATTACGTAGGAAGAAATGGAAAAAAAGGCAGGTCTGTGATCAATCCTAATCAAAATATCACAATAATGAACCGTTTTAATGTATTACAAACGTTAACCCTAATCTTTGACTTACAAAAATTTGATTGGTTGATGTTTAGATTACGCTCAAGCTCAACCTATCAATCGAGAGTTTAAAATACTATGAAGGCGTTACTTTCGTAGCGGCAATAAGTCTTACGTCTTTTTCTACTGTGACACTGACAGTTATTGACAGGTCTGTACTTTGTTGTTTACGGTCAATTATTATTTATGAAAAGTGAATATTAATCTTATTGTTTTATTTATATGAATAATACAAAAATATGCATGAATACACAGAAAAAACATCAGTATTCTCATCAGTTCTCAAGTATTTTCAGTTAGAAAAAGAAGCTGGTAATTATTAATTGCATAGACTTTTCCAATTTTTGCTAAATACAATCCTGATGATCTTATTTATCAAATTTAAGGTTAGCTATATGTCAAAATAGCAAATAAAATAAACGACATGCCGAAAACCCGGATATACGTTACAATCGATGACGCACACCAAGAAGGGTATTATTTTAACTATAAATATTATTTGATTCTAAACGGTATTTTTATCAGTGTGGACATGCTGTTTCTTGTTCCTTACTCGAAGCTTGTGTCTGGTACCTACAATTAAGGAAATTGCTTGTTTGGAAATTCGAAATAAGTACATCAGAGAAGTATATGAATCTCCTGTTGCAAGAAATCGAAGTGTTGATAGGAGGCGTTCCAATGGAGATATAGCAACTCTTTAGTTCGTATCTTCTTTTTGAAGTTGTTGCAGTCACTCTTGATTCCAACACTAAAGTAGGGTCGACCTTTTCAATCGTCGAAATTCAATAGACTATAATCTCATTGGTACCGGTTAAAAAATTTTTATTGTTTTTATCGTTTTGTAAACATAAATCTAATTCATTTTAATTAAACACATTAATCTTAATCCAATATATTTGATAACAAAATCTAACTAAATAAAATTAAACAAATTACATATAATTTTTAGATTATAAAATCCAAAAACAACAACAACAATAACTGTGACTCCACTCCTATGGACTATAACACACATGCATAATATTCAGGCCTGTCATTCACTCTTAATTCAAAAACTACAATTAAATAAATTATTTTCATACAATATCAAAATTAATCAAATTAAAAATTAGCAAAAACTATGAAATTATCTGAATTTCTCTCTTCAATAAATTTGTTTCTATGACAAAGAGTAATAAAAATTGGAAAAACACTTATCTTGAGATTGTAAGCATTGCTGTAACAATCTTACTATCCTATAAACTTTTCATCCTATATGGTGAAGTGTGCCGGTTGAAAAATCTACATGCAATTTCTTCAACTTAAGGACTCCTTGTAAATTCTGAACACTCGACTTTTATTTACGTTAGCTTTAATGGGTGGGAATTATTTCAAAACTTCTTATGGTGGGAATTATTTTACAACATAATAATCTATTTTTGCAAAACTTGACAATTTTTCAGCGTTTAATTTTCAAAGTGACTCTAAAATAGTGACATTAGGTTACTTGGTTTTTATGAAAATAAATAACCCATGGAGACGAATGTATTTTATTAATAATTTGACAGATGCCAAAACCAATATTGAAATGAGGTTATATAATGAATGTCATGATGACAACTAGCTATAGGAAGTTTTACTTATAATTGACACTTGCCAATGTTGGAGCTACTCGTTCTCCAACAGAAGTAAAGGTGAAATGTTGCACAGTATATATATAATCTTAAAGCCCTTCTACCACTTAGTGGTGTAGGGTGTGTTGCAGCTATTCTTCCGTCACGAATTGTTTCCACTCTTATTTTGAGCTAAGTCCTTCGCTTCTATCCAGCTTCTTCCTATTTTATCCAGTAATCCAGCTATTACCTTATCCCAAGTTTTTCTTGGTCTACCCCTTTTTTTATTTTTTTCAATTTTTGCTTTCCATATTCTCTTTACTGGTCTTCGTTCATCCATACGTTGTAAATGTTGATTGTATACCCAGGTCTTTTCTGATATCTATGTTTTTCATTCTATCCTCTTTTGTTACACCTCTTACTCTTCTCAAATATTTCATCTCTGTCGCCTGTATTTTACTTTTTTGTTGTCCTGTTAACACCCACGTTTCACATCCAATGTAAGTATTGGTCGATATATTGTTTTGAATACTTTTAATTTCGTTTCTTTAGATATTTCTTTTTTGTTGATAAATTTTGTATTCATGGCATAGTATAGTTTGTTAGTTTTAACTATTCTATTATTAATATCTGCTTCCTGTGTTCCGTTTTCGTATACTATTGTTCCAAGGTACTGATAATGTTCAACTTGCTCTATTTTGTCTGTATCTATTCTTACATTTATTTCCTCTTTGTCGTCTCCAATGACCATAACTTTTGTCTTGTTTTTGTTTATTTTCATTCCCATGTTCATCATTGCTGCATTCCACACATTTATGTTTTCTTGTAGCTCTCTTTCATTTTTTGCTATTAATATGACATCGTCTGCAAATGCTCCTTCACTGATGTATACCCAGCACAATTATTGTAAATGTCCCACACATACTTTTTTACCAAGTTTTGTGCATTTCTTTATGATCTTATCCATGTGAATAATAAATAACAAAGGGTTTAGGCTTCCTCCCTGTCTTAGTCCCATATTTGTAGTGAAATTTTCTGACATATTGTTATTTCTTATGACTGCATTCTCATTTTTCTCATAGATGTTCTGTATTATTCTTATTATTTTTGTATTCAATCCCCTTTCTGCTAATATTTTCCACATTTTTTCTTTAGGTACTCTATCAAAGGCTTTTTCTAGATCGAAAAATCCACGAATAATTTCTTTTTTTCCTGTACCGCTTTCTCTGTCAACTGTTTGATAGTAAATATGTGGTCTTGGGTACTTCAACCACTTCTAAATCCACTCTGTGACACCTCTAGTGTATTTTCTATTGTCGATTTGATTCTTTTCTCCAGTATCTTCTCCAACATTTTCATCGCGGTGATAATTAATGTAATTTCACGATAGTTATTGCAGTCTTTCACATCACCTTTCTTGAAAATTGGTACAATTAGTGCTTTTTGCCAGTCTCTTGGTAGCGTTTCTTCTATTATTTGATTAAAAATTTGTGACATCATATCTTTCCCTTTTTGTCCAACGTTTTTAATCATTTCTGATGTTTTTGCACAGTAACCATTCCAAATCAGTACTACTCATACGACAAAAATTGTTTACATATCCATTTCCAATACATTTCGATATTATATCATATTTCTTTAATGAACGTAGAAGACAAATGACAACATGTGAATTTCTGTCTAAAAGACTTGGTCTAGTCCAACATTTACGGACTCGTTTTTTCTGTTTCTGTAAAATAATTACAATTGCAGCTGCTGCTGCCCGTAAATCTTCGTCGCATCACATTGTTTAGATACTAGGATCACACACTGCACTGGTGTAGACACAACGAAACATTGTCAAGAATGAGTTACTTTGGTGTAGACATAATGTTTACGGAACTTTTACTGTTGTTTCTGTTTCCATAAACAGGTTGCGACAACCAGCAATAAAATGTTCCTCTGTGTTTATTTGGTGTGGACATGGCTTATGTTATTAAATGGAACACCCTATATTTTACTACTATATTGTATTTCCATCCGTCTTTGACAAGTATGCAAAAAAATTTCGAATTAATCTGAGCATTTAAAGTGGGTGAAAATCGAATTCAAGGGTTGCGTTATAAATGGAAAACCCTATATTTTACTACTATATTGTATTGTATTGTCCTCGATCCTTGGCAAGTGTACAAAGTTTGAATTAAATCTGTTCGTTTAAAGAGTTTCAAAATCGAGTCCAAAGAAGTTGGTTACAAACATATACATACATACATACATGTGAAGCTAATAGAAGCGTGTTAAAAATATTTGTAGATTGTTCTAATATAAAACAATAGTGAGATTAATACTGTTCATTCACAACCATATATGTAATTCTGTCATTACTAACGTCATTGAAGTTTGGAAAGTGTCATATTACACACCTTTACTTCCCGCCCTGACTTCTCGCCCTCACATAAATAAAAACAATGCTATTTTACTATATTTTCTTCCTTCCTCGTAAACAATCATTTATTGAATTTAATTGACCGTACTATAAAAGTATTTGTTGTGCGAATAATTTTATTTGCCGCGTGTAATGTCAGTATCAACTACTTTCGTTTACATATTATTACATAAGGGAAAGCAGATTTTTTTTCTCCGTGACCTACAGCGGTCCGTGCGTAATTTTCGTCTTCGTAAAGAGATAATTCTGACACGAACTGAAAGAATGTGCCGAAAGTATTTTTAGAGAACAATGGAATTTTTTTTTTCGGGGATATTACGAGGGAGGTGATAAAAGTTTTGACTTACTTACTTTACGACAATTTATATGTAGGTATACAGAAAGATACAATAAGTCTATAATAAGTGAAATCAATTTTTTAATTACCTTTTTAAATGAAACTGTTTCTAAATAATTCTACTTTGATGGAAAAGTAGGTAATAAGTAAGGGTCCACAAAGTAGACTCAATATTTTTTAAATTAGCATTTTAGATGCATGGTATTTGTTGATTTTAAAAGTGGTTTCGACAGTGAAACTACTGATTTTAAGTAGCATAAAGCTGTTTAAAAATATTCTGTGAACATGCTGATGGTGTGGGGCAATAAAATTTAAATTTGTAATTATGGGGGAGCGCAGCTTGAAGATTGTGTTGTTTTAACTGGTTGAGCTCTTTACCCTGGTTAATGAAATAACGCCCCCAATTCTTACAGATATATTTCTCCAGCTCAAAATTACACAGACAAGAAGCTGAAACTGTCAAATAAACGTCAAAATCATGACTGTATATATGGATCTTAGCAGACTATGAGACCTTACTAGTAAGTTTTTCCTTCATTTTAAGAATACCAAAAAAGAGTTTTTATGGTAACTACACAGTGCCCTGCAAATAAATTGCCATTTTAGTAAAGTTTGTAATCAATAAATGTCAAAGGTAAGAGTATAATAATATTAAAACGCCTTACAGAGTCTTTGAAAATCAAAAACAAAGACCGTTTACTGAGAAGCAACAACTACTTCCATGGCTATATGCCACGAAGGACATTAAATAACATTTCAAAGTTAAACGGGGTTGGTATGTCTTCAAGATAGAACCAACCATTTTAGTTTGCAATTTGAAAGTACAATATCACTTATAGACAGGCTCCATCGTATTTGCGCATCATCAGTATAAGGTAGATATCATCCGTCCAGAAGCTCTAAGACCATAATAGGGTACAAGCATAAATTTTGCTATTGGTGGGAATTGACGCTTTCTGAATTTTTTGTAGGCCTCATCACTTGAAATACCAAATTCTTCGGCGAAAACTGCCATCCACTTTTTTAGCATTTCTGTCTTTATAAATTCCGGTTTCCACATTCTATAAGTCAGGATGTAAATGTTTTTTTTTATTAGAATTTAAGTGCCTCGACAACTATGGCCATTGGCACTATACAAAAGACAAAAAGACATATTATATAAATACATACACTATCTTAAAACATAAAATATGTAAAATATTCGGTAAAATATCAATTTAGTTTATATTTTGTGGTAGAGGTTAGTTGTTTTGAGGAATTTCAATGACTTTGGAATTTCAGCGGTGCAGTTTAAAAGCTCTCTCAGGTTTGATCTTAGGTCTAGGCGCTTATATGTAATGGTGTATTCCTGATGGCAGTCTGTGAGAATATGTTTAACGGTTAAAGCACTATTGCAGTGACGGCAGACGGGAAGGTTTTCAGAAGACATCAAGTAACCATGTGTGTATCTGGTATGGTTGATCCGCAATCGTCTAATGACAGCAGCTTCTCTCCTGGTTAAGAAATCGAGGGAGAGACAGCCGATTAATGGTTGTATATCGTAAAGGGCTGTTTTGCTGTTGTGCCAAAAATTTTGCCAGGACTCCTTGATGGACTTTTTGAATAATAGTTTTATGTCATCTGGGAGCTGGAACGTTGTTGTGGCGATGAAAGAAGAGGCTTCTGTAGCTTGGTGGTGAGCGTTTTCATTGCCAGTAATTCCAATGTGAGATTTGCTTGAAAGTTTGTAAGATGCTATACAACTTACAAGTGTGAACGCTACATGTTAAGGGCATCCGATAGGAACCTATTAGTTCGTGGTTGGTTGTGACGGAGCAGCCAACACCATAAGAAGTTTTTGAGGCGTCTGTGTAGAGAACTACATCATATGATGCTTTTTCTAATATTTCCAAAAATGCTTTCTTCATAATTATGTTGGGCGATTCATGTTTATTGAACTTGGTAAGGGAGGTATTGAATAGAGGAAGTTGTTTAGTCCAAGGAGGAATATGAGGTTGGGGGAGCAGAGTGGTTATTGAAAGGTCGGTATTCTCAAGTAATGGGAAAAGAAGATGGGCAATAGATTTTACGCTACGTATGGAAGTAGTGTTGGAAGGATGATGTTGAGATGATAAACAGGGTGAGAAGGGTTAGAAGATGTTGATGCAGCGTATGAAAGGAGGAGGGATTGACGTCTTAAGAACAGGGGTGGCTCATTTGCTTCACAGTATAGACTAGCAGCTGGACTAGAACGGAAAGCACCGAGAGAGAGTCGAAGGGCTGTATTGTAAATAGAGTTCAGTGAGTCGATGGTGGATTTAGAGGCAGACATGTAAATAAAGCTGTCGTAGTCTAGTTTAGAACAGATGAGGGATCTGTAAACTCTTAATAAGGTATTTTCGTCGGATCCCCAGTGATAGTGGCAGAGAGCTTTGATGATATTAAGTATTTAAGACAAATGCCTTTGAGTGTGTTGATATGAAGTTTCCAATTGTAAATGTATTTCAATAATAAACTCAATAATCTTTTCATTCGACCAAGTATGAGTCATTTTATATACTATAACTTGCACTAAAAATGTTGCCCGTTTAGAAGCACCTTAATAAAAACATTGAGCACCTGGTATCTCATTAGCGATAATAGTGATCACTGATCACACAGGTTCATAGGAACTTTCCAGCATATTTAGCTTTGGAAACAACCTGTATACAAAAAATGTGAGAATAAGTTGATAATTTCAATAAAAATACAGTTTGACCCCGTAAATGTAAAATCTGCGACTCGTCACCATCTCCATATGCGTTTATTGTACAATCAGATCGAACATAGAGAACCCCAACACCAACGATTGTCCATCCAGTAAAGACCGTGACTTCCAGTAACTTTCAGTTTCGTTGGCGGGTTGGAACTAGCCGGCCGTTTCGTCGATTCGCCGCCCGCGCACGTCGACATACTTTCTTTTAAGTTGCATTTTTTTTAATAATTTTTTTTCGTTTTGTTTAAACTGGCTGTGATATATCGATTGTTTGTATATTTGAGTTTTTTGACTTTTTTTTTCTGTGATGTACGTCGTTGTGCGGATTAGATGAAATGAAGAAGGTAAAAGGTTATTATTTTTTTTTGATTTTATACTTTAAAAATAAAAAAAATATTTTTTAAAAATTATTAAAAGTGACTTTCTAGCACCGTATCTCAAGAAATTCACCAACTACAGTTTTAGCTATGATTTGTAGATAAACTTGAGGAAATTTTGAGAAACTTCGTCGAACCATTTTCAAAAAAATTGAATTTGCACGGCGTATTTTTAATTTTTGTCCAATTTGATCACGATGACCCCACTTTTTATGTACTTAACAGAAGATATTATTTGTTAGCTCATTTCAATACCTTTTCAACGATAAGTCGACAATTTGTGGTTATGCTAGAGAATTA
>CAJUYH010008082.1:429-16154 GCA_910591685.1 Galerucella tenella | reverse complement strand
GTGCCAAAAATAATGAGTTTTCGCTTTCAAATTACTCAATGCCAACAAAAAATGTCCGTTTTTTAAAATTGGACAATATTTACAATAATTTTAAATACCGAGGTAAAAGCAAAACTCATTATTTTCAATTTTTGTTTCAGATTAATTCATCACAATTTCAAAAAAAAACGTCACCTTAAATTTTTTCTTATTAAAAATCCAAAAACAAACTGACCAATTATTGCTGGGCATGGACTTTTGAGGTAAATACAAATACAGGTTCCTGTGTGGCAGGTTTAAAATAAAAAAAAGTTACACACTTCAAAGTCAGCTAGAAACATCACTATTGTAAAACATAGAAATGTTTGATTTACTAACTGGACTCACAGTTCAATAAAATAATTACTAGTATTCATATCTTTCCAATAATTTTACATTTTCATACCCGTTATCACATTAGAAATAGTTAGGAATAGGGTACAATACCGACCATATTGACAAAAGTAAACAAATGGTATGACATCACACGTATCATCGGTAGCGTTCGGAAATCCTCGGGTGGTGGTCGGAAAGTGCATTAAAATTTGAATCTTATTTTAAAATTTGGAAGTAACTTCCAATGGAAACTGGTTTATTTCCTATTATTGGTTATTTTTGATATCAACTTTACTATTACAAATTAATATCTAAGCAAAATATGAAATATGCGTGTACTCTATTAACTATTCTCTAAAAGCACGAGGAAATTTTGAATCACTATTGACAGACCAATAGATGAACAATCTGCTACCAAATCAGAAGAAAAATTTCAAGTGATATTTCTACATACTTTCGAAGGTGTATAAAAAAGTTTTGATAATACCTGAGCCGCGAGGCCGCGTAGTGGTCCATCATCTAGAGCCGCCAAATTTCTGCCATTGCGCTTCATTGTTTCAAGCACTGTGTTTGTTGACCACCCTTTAGCTTACAAGCTATTGGCATATATTAAATGACATAATTTTTCAAGACTATTATGTAGATACTGATCTACATTCTATCAGCTTTTAATTTCTTCATTTTGTCGAGTAAATGTATTTTTAATTTGTTTAGTTAAAGTTTTTTTTATAATAATTAGGGTATGAAGTGTTGCCGACATTTATAAAAGGTTGTTTGATAAGTAAATAAAAAAATATACAATTAGTGAATTTTAAAATATCTGAAATAACTGAAATTACATGAGATAGCGCACTCTCTAAATAATATTAAAAAACTGTAAATGGATGGTTAAATATAATAACCCATATAAATGCTTATAGTCAAAAATTGCAAAAAGTCTGTCTTGTACTATTATTAATATCGATTGTTGATAGGGGGACGGGAATATTCCCAGTGGGAGAGAACTTAAAAAATGGGAATATTTCTTTGGATTGAAAGATTCTCAAAAATTGCAATACTTTCCTGTATAAACAAGTGGGAATTTATGTAACTAAATGGGTTTTAATTCTTATATTGAAATCCGCATGACCTAACTTTGAATTTAAATTTCTAACACTAAGACCAAGAAAGTGTGCAAACGCTATGGTATTCATGGAATATGTTGTGTGTAAGGAATGGAATAATAATATACTTTTATATGTAAATTGAATGAGGCTAACCAACATTAAGACAAAATCTGGAAATACTTGAACCAGTCATTTTTACAATTTTTGCAACTATTCTCCATACCCTATGTAAATTGAATAATCAAGTTTATAGAGGAAAGGATAAAAGGTTTATATAAGATGTTTTATAAAAAAAAGTCCATAAAATAAATGAATCCAAATATAAAACACATTTTACAAAAATTAAAACTCTATTCATATTTAAATATCCGACAAAAATAATGAATACGTACAATATTCTTTCAGTTCAATAAAAATACTGTAGGATAAATGAAATTCTTACCTCTCGCCGTTTCTCTTCTTCTTTCAATTTTTCCCGTCTCTTCTCCAAATCCTCCATCATTTCTTTCTCCATTATTCGTTTTGCTGCTTCTACCCTTTTCGTTACTTCTCTCTCAATCTCATCTTTCCTTTTATCTAATTCTTCCTCTACTCTCTTTTTCACTAACTCTTCTATCCTCTTTGCAGTTTCTTCTTCAATTATTCTTTGTTCAGCCTCCCTTTGTCTTCTTTGTCGTTCCATTTCTGCTAATCTTTCAACTTCATCCATTTTTCGTAATTTGTGCTTTTTAGAGTATCTTTCAATTCTAGTTACTTCATCTGAAACTTCACTACTGGAGGTAGACGATACAGAGTCTGAACGTTTTCTAAAATTAAAACATTCTTATAAAAAACAGTGAGGTGTAGGAATATTATCTAACACCTAACAGGTATTAAAAGTTGTTGAAGCAGGACAAAGCCAGTCAATTCCTGTTCAAAAGGACACACCAATGTTAGAATGTTTATAACTATTCTGTTTTTCTAAACGTAGCTATTGCTATGAATTCATTAAACATGGTTATTTATCTATTTTCTACTGAAGTTTGATGTTATGTCTATAAATTGATAAAATATATGCTTACCGTGGTTTAAGGCTTCTATCTTTCAACTTTTCTTTTTCCAATCGTTCAACAGTTTTATACGTACTAGAGCTTTTTTCCCTGGACTTACTCCTTTTATGATGCTTAGTTTTGTGATGCTTCCTTGGTGAACGACTTCGCGATCTAGACCTACCCATTTTTATTGTTTATGAAATATTTCTGGGTATTTAACAATCAAAAATTAACAATTATATAAGATATCTATGTACCTTTTAAAATAAAATTAGCAATATAATTATAATTAAAACGAAAATTAAGTTAATTCATATACTAACATTATTATAGTCACAATTATATGTCTACTACTACTTTTTGATAGATGTCAAATTTTTTTGACATAGACATATCCGGTAGGGTGTGCTCCGTAATTTTTCATTAGAAACGTGAATGTCTGGTCACATGGTGTACTCTGTGGTTTGGTTGCCTCGAAGATTTGTGTAAGTAAAATCAATAGTGGCTATTTGTATTACTGGTTATCTAAGTAATATGAATAGGCGTCGCGACGTCAAAAATTGCCGACGGAGGCGAGCAGTCGACATTTGTGTATTTTTAGAGTAGAAAGTAGAGATAACCACGTTATAGTAATATTAATTGGAATTATTATTTAACATATCACCTAAAAATGGTTAAAACTAATGTAATTAGTTCAAATAATGTACTATTAATGCCGAAAAAGCGTTGGTGTTGTTGATGTTAGCTAAAAATATGATCTAGAATTTTATACGGGTGAGTTAATCATATGTGTTTTGGCCAAGAAGAACTAGTTAGCTATTTCGGTAGGTTCAGGAACCTTTTATTGTATTTTCATTAAACGGATTCTATTTTATTTTTTAACAACTTAAAATATGTGTCGTTACATTCAATAGTAACAATTATAGCAACAATATCTACAGGGTGGTTAATTTAACATACTTTGTTGTTTATTATTCGGAATAATGATAATTTGGGTTTTTCCAAGTGTCAGATAAATTTGTTCATGGTATTTTTTTTTGGATTTCTTTTAGACAATGGCTCTTGTTATGCTGCCTAGTGACCTACCATGGTGGGACTCGGTAAAAAGGTTATTAAAAAAAATTGCAGACACCAAAAATTCCACCGATCTTACTGAGAAGATGCAAAAAATATACGAAATGTGCAAGTGAGTAGTTCATCCTATGTGATTTAAATACGTTTTAAAATATTTCGTAACTTTTTTTTTAGTGTAAGTTTAGAGCCGGACGAAGAGAAAGTAGATCCACACCAATTTGCAGGTTTAATGAATTTTTTAGATAACGATTTAACGAATGAAGAAAGAAGTATATTTTTTTCAAAAACCTTACCGAACCTTGCGACAAGAGCTTTGAAAATCAAAGAATGCAGGCCAAAGAACGGTTTACACTTCAGTTTGCAACAACAAGGTTTCAAATAGATACTTTTAGTTGCATAGTAAATTATAATTAATCTTTTTTTCTAGCTGATAGCACAGAATTGGAATACTCATTAGTTTCTTCATTAATCGCAAACGCATTTTTTTCTACATTTCCAAAACGAACACCAAGAACTCATCCGACATTGCAAAACTTTAATTTTGCCGATTTTTTCAAAAGTCTCAATAACAATACACAAAAATCGAAGTTAAAAAGTATACTATATTATTTCGAATGGCTTGGAAATAACGAAAACTGTTCTGGTAGGATAAAAATACTGAGACAGGCAAGTCGATAAGTTACAAATTATTTTTAAATTTGAAAAAAAACGACTCAATATTTTTTGTTTGCTTTATTACCTTTTACAATTTCACCCGCGCGCCTATGTACCCTCGCGCATGTGCGTAGTTAATGTTTTGTTATTTTTTAAAAATATTTTAGGTTATGAGCAGTAAAGAATGGCTGACAATAGAAGACTGGTTAGAATGTAATTTACCTTTATGCACATTAAAAATACGACACGACGGCAAGCTAGATAGACCGGAAGAAGAATGTCTACAAATATGCTTTTCAAGTGCCAAAATTGGGGGGAACGTTTTAAGTAACGGGTTCACTCAGGTATATACTTAATACTTTTTGTAGAAGTAGTTGATTGTCTTTAATTTGTAGGAATGTATCAATTTGGTGACATCTCCGGAATTACTTACTGTACTTTTAAACGTAGAAGCTCTAGAAGATAACGAAGTCGTTACAGTCGAAGGTGTGCGGCACATTTCACGAATTGTAGATCCCAAACATCGAGCCTATTTAGAAAAATTCGATAGACCACATGATGTATGTACATAAATAGGTTTTGTTATGAAAAAAATTATTTTTTTGTGGTTATGTTTTAGCTGACAATATGTTGTATAGACGCTGAAGATTACACCAAGTTACCAATTGGTCAATACGAAGAAGATAATATTTTAAGGGAATTGAATAAGTGCCTATTAGGATTCCAACAAAAACAGTTAGTTAAAAACGATAAAGAAACTCCATATCATAATCGTAGGAGATTATCGCCTATAGGAGAATCTATGGGTGAGCTTCGTGACATTTTTCTAATTAAATTGATCATTGTGGCCATTTGAAACATCCTGTACTTTTGCTGTTTTTGTTAGATACATAATTTATTGCTGGTTATTATTACAATATGCGAATGTAATGTACTGTATCATAGGCGTACGTAAAAATTTTCAAAGGTAGTTTGTACAAATTTCCATTTACCATTGGCGTGCCACATATATTTTTAAAGGGGATCATTGATTTGTGAAAATGTCCATTTATTTGTTGAAATCTTTGTTTGTCATGGGCGTACGTATTGTTAAAAGGTGTTCATAATATATTTATGATTTTTTCAAGGTTCGAATCAGTCCGAGTGCTTAAATATACCTCTAATAACACAGCAATCGTGTAGTACCACTCACAGTGGATCTTTGTCTTCGTTACCCGACAATAATAATTTAGCAAACGACAGACTTTGTGTTCAATTAGAAATGGAGAGGAATCTACAAAAGAGAAGTAAAATAACCGATTCTATAGTGCACGGACGAAGAGGAAGGTTTGTATAATCGATTATTTTATGTACTGCCAGATACAATTCGTTATATTTTTAGATTCATTGTCTTGGGTTCTTCGGGAGAGTGTTTACCAATAACGAGACACCCATTAGACGATGAAACGAAAAGTGAATACGACAGCTGCGAATCGTCCGAAGCTGAATTTCTCAGTGCCAAAACTAGTGTAGATGATGGTAAATATCAAAGAAAGTCTTATCTAATTATTGTAATTCATAAACGGTGTGATTTTTTGCAGGTAGCGAAGATGAAAATTTCCATAAACGATATAGCATAGATTTAGAAACTCCGGAAAGAAGAAATGTATTTGCTCAACGATTACGTGACGCTTTACGAAAAGAAGTGTCGTTAAGCACGCCATCTACCAGCGAAGAGTCTAGTTACGCCGTTGGCATATCAATAACGGGATCTAGTTTAGAAGACGGAGACATTAGGTGAACTTAAAAAAACAATCAGTTTAAAGGTCTGGGGGCCTATTCTCGAATGTCGAATGACATTTGTCGTAGTCGACATATGTCGATAGAAATTGTCGCACAACATTGGCATCTGGCATTCTCAAATGGGTTCGACATATAAGTCGCATGAGATAAATTTTGTCGAATAACATGAACTGGCAACACCGAAATTTCGATATTATATCGTGTTATATGCCACTTCTCTTGTAAAGTTGTAAAATAATGAAATGACAGTAGTAGTTATATGATCTGTGATGACAGTAATGATTTGGTTATTTGTTAGAATGTACAATGTACTCACTCGAATGTAGAACAAGATAAACATGGAAAGTGAAACCAAAAAAAATTATTGCACCCAAAACCAAAAATGATCATTAATAAATTTGATGCAAGAAAAAGAAAATGAGCCTCTTTTATCTGGAAAATACCTTTTCTTCAAGAGATAGTGCACTTGCACGATTCCTTTGTTCTATTAAGGGTTCTAGAATAATGATTAGCTCTCTAGCTAATTCTTTAGTTAATCTGAACGTTTTAATAAACTTTCTGTCAGAAAAAAATGTAAAAGCGCTTCTATATATTCCTCGTCTCTCTCGAGTCCGCTGACACATTTCTTGATTTTCTAAATTTTCAATAGCAATTAATAAAGCTACCATTTTCTCTCTACAAAAATGTCTGAAACATAATCTAACAAAAGTATTAAACAATGTTTTGAGTGTTTTCACTTTTGACATGTATAACGTTAACCTATAAATTTCGCAAGTAATGAAATTATCGCATTCGACATAAATTATTGTCGACTGCCTTTGACCATTCTACAATTTGTCTATCAAAAATTTGCGAAGGCGACATTTGAGAATAAGAATATTCAGATTTTATTCGACAAAGAGGATTTCTCGCATGCGACAAAATATGTCACGGTTTGAGAATAGGGTCCCAGGGCCCGTATTCTTAAGGGACTAGTGAGAATCTCACCAATGAGATTGATGCATTACGGGTTGCCTGAAACGAGAGAGATTCAATCTCTCACGGTTCGGACCGATAGAGAATTTCGCCAAAAGCGGTGAGAAGCTAAGAAACATGCGTATTGGATTTCGTCCGGTGATATTGCAGACCTCACTATTTCCTTTAAAAATACGACAAATTTGAAACTCTCATGTTTTAGGCAACCATGCAATGTGATATTCTCACTAGTACCTTAAGAATATGGGCCCTGTTCTCACAAGCATCACAGACAGTTTTGACAGTCCGGATTCGGCGTAAAGACCCTAAAGCGTTCTCTGCGCCGAATCCGGATTGTCAAAGACTGTCTGTGATGCTTGTGAGAACAGACCTTAAGTCACAGCTAATCTGCATGAATTTGTTTAATTATAAATATGAAAAACGTATATGAATTTATCTTATTATCTTTATTAGAGTAAGAAGAGGGGGATCTACTGGATTTGCCTTGAAGGAAGACTCTCTAGATGATCATTTTTTAGAAAATTCTCTGAACAAAGAAAAGGAATGGATAGATAAATTTAGGACTAAACAAAGTTCAGTACTGAATAAAAAAGAATCGAATAAATCTTCCGAATACAGTTTTAGCACAGAATATAGGTAAAATGGCAGATAAACATAATTACAGTTAGTCCAGACTCCAGTTGGGTTAGCATTAAAGGTGGATGGTAGAGAGCAGTAGGTGAGATTTTTGATGAAAACCCTCAAAAATATCATGGTTAATGAAAATCAATTGCCTCCACCGGTTTTTAGGCTGTGCTAATTGTACAATAACATTTTATAACCAAAACAACCTAAATTGGGACTATTTTTCGACATATTTTCGAATTTTACTTGAAAAGTATCAAGTTTATCGTGCATATTTATAGGAACAAAGTTATAGAGCGTAAAATTTGCGATGAAATTCCGTGGTTCAAAATGTAAACATTCCCATTCCTGCAGCCACAGCGGATGAATAAGTAAAAAAAAATTGAAAATACAGCTATTTTCCAGACGCAAAATACTAATGCAATTTATAAAGAAATGTTAATAATTATTTTTTCTTATAATACGTTATTTATTTACGAACTGAATGCAATAAACGCGGTTTCAATATCTTATTTAGTTACTGAGTAATCTAATTGTTCATAAACATTCGGTAAAAGAAATAGACATTGTTAGAATAAAGACATTTGCCACAAAAAATTGATTAAATTTACAATAATGTTTTAACACATACTAGAAGGTTACAGCTATCATATGCAACGATTTAATCAACAATTTTTTCGGTTTAACTGACTCAGACGTTAGTTTTAAAAAGTTGTTAAAATTTTACCTTAGTAACAATTAAGATATCTGTGCGGTTTTTTATTTTAATTTAAATCTGAAAAAAACCTACTTAAGGGACTTGGAATAACACAACTTTTGGCGTTTTGAACGTTCAATTCGGACTATTTAAACCCGAGTTATTGAATCCCAAACTTGATCAACGGTTCTCGATAAAAGATCAACAAGCTAACGAAAAAGAAAATACCGACTGGCAGGTATGATTCAACCTCTAGCCGCATATTATAATCTGTGCTATCGCCGCTATACTCAGCCATGCCCTCCCCTCAGAATCACAGCGCCGAGAGCATTTTCCGCGCACATTCTCTCTAGTGGTGAGCGATATCGTGATTTTTAAATCATAATGTTAATTGCTACCGTTATTTTCTGATATCAGTGATTTTAAAGCGTGACGTGATCACGACTTTCACAATTTTTTCTACTGTATATACATATACCAAATATTGCGATCGTGGCGTGAGGCGTGACTCGGTTCGGGTGAGGTAAATGGACAGAAGGGACAAACTGATATACAGTGAAGTTGAACAAAAATGAAATATTTCATATTCTTTAAATAGTGAATTTCAGGAACAAGGCATTACATGTTTATCAACTGAAAAAAAATTATACTAAATCTCACTAATATCTTCATCCATCATTCCGTTGTTTGATATTTGTAGTTTATGATTATGAATCGTTTATAGTGATATGCAATAATCGACCATATTGAAATATGAAAACGTGATTTTTCAACAGACAGAAGACGATAGGAAACACGGCAATATTGTGCTGAGGCCGTGATCACGTCACGGTGCTCTGCGAGATCAGGTAACAGTCGAGATTAGTGAATTATATATATATCAGTTACTAAATCACAGTTCGTGATATCTCGCTCACCACTAACTCTCTCTTCTATTTGATTTAATTGTTGATAAGTTATGAAAGGTAGGTGTGTTGGGAAGTATGCTGAAGGACCTGCATGACAGTATTTTTTTCCGTTATATTGTTCGTTTGCCTAGAATCGTTGATCAAGTTTGGGATTCAATAACTCGGGATTAAATAGTCCGAATTGAACGTTCAAAACGCCAAAAGTTGTGTTATTCCAAGTCCTTTAAGTGGGTTTTTTCAGATTTTAATTAAAATGAAAAACCGCACAGATATCTTAATTGTTACTAAGGTAAAATGTTAACCACTTTTTTAAACTAACCTCTGAGTCAGTTTAACCATGATATTTTTAATGGATTCCATAAAAAATCTCGCCTACTGCTTTCACATCCATGTTTTGATAGTTTTTGGGCTAACCCGACTGGACTAAGTGAGTTAGATATATTATCATTGAATTTTACATCTTTTTTTAGTTCGGAGTTAGAAGAAGTATACGATCAATTTTCAAGGTGGTTAGAATATCCACTTTTGGAAATGGAAAAAGGTACCAAAAAGGAATTGGATGCAAGAGAGCTTGCAGTAGTACGATTTGCAGGTAACACCACCTCATCTGTAGTAGCTAAATATCAAATGCAGACCATATTAACTAACAATTTTATTTTAGGTTCAATTTTAAAACGAACTTTAAGTGAATCTTTTGTTGGCGTACCAGTTCCGATGACAGAAACATGTGATACGAACTCAGGTACAAACGAAGAATATTCTACCAAGAAAAATAAACTTGTACTTAACGCTAAGAGTCTCAGTTTGGAATTAGCTCGACAGAAGCATCGTTTAGCTGCTCAACTCGTAAGTATACATGTAGATTATTATTATTTAAAATGTAGCTCAAGTTGTGGAAAGCTCCACTTGGTCTCAACATTTTGTATTTTCTTTATACAGCGTGTTCACGGATGGAGTATCCTATAGGTGAAACATTTTTAAATATTAATTTACTGAAAAATGTTATTCTTAATTAAAAGTTTTGCTTGTTCTGAAACCCCATAAAATGAAATAATATTCAAGTTTTTCAAAACCCGTTACATTTTATAGCCAGTTTTATGAAAACCTGGAGTCTGACTTTTTGACATTTCTTCACATATTGGCTAATATCTCGGGAATTTTAGGGTTTGCAAGGTTCTAGTCTACGCCATTCGATTCAGAATTGAGTTTTCTATAAAAAGAGGAATTTTCCACATCGAAACACCTTAGATATGAATTTTAGTCCACATCGAAAAACCTTAGATATGAATTTTAGTCCACAACGAAACTTATACCAATTCGCGAAGACTCATAATTTTCAAAATTCCTCCTTTTATAGAAAATTCAATTCTGAATCGAATGGCGTAGACTAGAACTTTGCAAACCTTAAGGTTCCCGAGATATTAGCCAATATGTGAAGAAATGTCAAAATGCCAGACTCCAGGTTTTCATAAAACTGGCCATAAAATGAGACGGGTTTTGAAAAACTTGAATTTTATTCCATTTTATGGGGTTTCAGAACAAACAAAACTTTTTATCAAGATTAATTAATATTTAAAAATTTTTCACCTATAGGACACTTCATCCGTGGTCACGCTGTATAAGTCTGGGTTTTAATTTTAACCCAATTTGTTTCATTTTTTTTTTAACAGAGTGGTGATTTAAATCCAGATTCTGAAAATAAGAATGTAATAACAAATTGTGATAATGAAGATTCGGCTTGTAGTTTAACAAAAACTAAAACTTGGTTTATTACTTGCGTTACTGAAGCAATTGTACAGACTTTAGAAGATATTTCCTATAATGTCAATTTGTCAGAAAAAGAGGAGGTAAAAAAATGGCTTACTAACAAATTAATAACAAGATTAAAACTATATAGAATAGTATATCGTGCAACAAGTGGGAAAAGTACTTTCTCCACATGTTGCACATTATACTTTTTCTACAACTGCACAAATTTAAAGAATACAAGTAAAGTAACTATGGCTAGTAAAACAAAAATAACACTAAAAGTATCCCATCTCTAAACTGTTGAATAATTTCATTCAAAATTATAGTTGATGGTGAAATTTGTACAATTTTGTATGGTCAAACCCGGAACGTCATTTTTTTCATTAAATTCTCTGTTATTAGAAACTACCTTTTCGAATTTAAAAACTTCCAATATAATCTGACAGTTTTGTGACAACTAAGTAGGTATTTGAAGGTGACAGTAGCATACTAAGTTTTTGTCGATTTTATTTGATTCTCCATATAGGTAAATGTATGTGGCGTGGGCAAAGTGAGAAATAATATCTCCCACGGCTTAGGCAAAGTGACACTTTGTAGTTTCGTAAATTGTGGGAAAAGAACTATTTTCCATGGCAGTCGTAGAAAAACGTAATTTTCAAAAGAACAAAAAGATTATACATATACAAATGGTTCATTTAACATATCTGTCCGTGATCAGACATTAGAATTGTCACCTGTCAATTTAAATAAGGATAACCGTATCTGTGGATCACAAAGCGCATGCGTAGATGTCAAACTAACTATGGTTTCTCTTTACTGTCTCGTTTTTTACATAATACCTTACTCTTACTTTTCAGCAACTAATTATAAATATACAGATTGCGAAAAAGCTTCCCCACTGGATTGGTTTATTTGAACAGTTAATTCATTAAAATTATGTTCACCTTTAGAATGGATTTTTATTCCAATTTTTTCAAGAATTTTATGTTTAGAATAGGTGTAGGTACCTACTTATTTTATTTTTTCAATTCAATTTATTAACGGAAGGAATTTTTAGTTTATTAATTATGGTTCTCCCAAGAAATACTGTTTTATTTTCAAGTTACAATGGCTAAAATAATATCCTATTGTAGTTAGAAATTAATTGTCAACTTGGTCAGAAACGATCAAGTTGACTAAAATGAATTTTAAGATGTACAGGTTACGTAATATCGATTATATATTTTTTTATTTTTTTAACACCCTCACTCCTTCCATGTTGGGAAAATACTGAATACCACCAACTAGTGAAATCTCTCTGCAAAGGACAATGTTGCCGGATGAAAGTGTTTTATTTTACCTTTTGTGCATGACTTTGAAAAAAAGTTACGATAACGAGACAAAAATATCATTTGTACAGATTAATCTGCGCTTCTGGCAACAGCGGGGCAATCAACATTCGGCCAGCCTCTGGAACTAAGTACACGCCTTGATGCGCGCTCACAATTATTTTTTCTCTCTCTTTCAATCTGTTTTTCTCATATTTTCCTTGTCGTACTTGTGAAATCAGCACGGTTCGATAAGCTTTTTCGCACTCTGTATTTCTACACGAAATAAATCCTAAAGTCTGTGCAATGAATCTTGACCAGACTTTGTCTATTTTTCTATAACCCATTAACTTATTTATTTATTTCATTTGTTGCTTATTATATTTGCAGTAATTTGAAACCCAAACATTGAAACTAGCAAAAAAACCCAATACAATTTCCTTATAGCTTCTTACTTGGCAAACTTTTTAATTTCAGCTCTCTCAACTTTCCGAAAAACCTAAAAACGGCCTAAAGGCTATTTCGACAGGCAATTGGGGTTGTGGTTCGTCCCACAAAGGAGACGTCCAGCTCAAGGTGATTATTCAGTGGATGGCAGCTAGCGTAGCTGGTGTACCAGCTCTTATTTATTGCACCTACGGTCATCAACAACTAGCTAAACTAGACACGGTTTGTAGGATACTCATTGACCGAAAATGGTCGGTAAGAGATTTAGCCGAGGCTACTTTGAGATATTCTAACAGAGTTATACAGGGAAAGGAATTAAGTGGGACTTTGTTCGAGGAACTTATCGGTATGGATAGAACAGTGCAATGATTGAAATATTTTTCGTACAGTTAAATAAAGAGTGAGGTGGCTCTAAAAGTAATCAAAAAACATACATGGTGATACAAAATAGTGGATCATTTAATCTGCTGGCTGTCCCACTATAAAGAGTATAAAAGCTGAGTTCGGAATGGTAAAAAGTGTCAACACTTTTGGCACTATTGCGTTCGTTAATTGGTCAGAGAAAATATAGTGCACACTATTATAGCGTTCGGCAATACTTTGGGGTACGAATGGTGTAAGCATGGCGGGACACCGTTTACTTGGTACAAAATGGTGGTGTATTAGGTGTTACACACTGATCACTCCATCTTTACACCATCAGTACGTGACTAAACTCTGCACTATACGAACACTACACTATCATCGCACCAAAAATCCATTCCGAACTCACCTAAAGTAACACATTTTGACGGCTTATTACACGAGTCGAGCATTCTCGAGTAATAAGCTGTCAAAATGTGTTAGGTTAGGTACCTTATAGTGGGTACTAGCTCCAAATAAGTAGAGTTATGACTGTGGCCTAGAAAAGATTTCAAGTTAATGAACATGTCTTTGTTTTGTTCTTACTTTTCTTCAACCTTTCATCATCTCATAGAAACCTTCGGTATATTTAGCGAGCTGTGAAACCAGCCAAATATTTCTGTCTCTAATGCTCTTGGTATTTTTACCAACTACACTTTGACTCAGATGTAAAGATCGCATAATTTGCATATCATATCATTGGATTTGATTACTTTTAAAGACAATAGGGGGCAAGTGACAGTCGTCCTAATGATAAATTATCCCAACACGTGGTTCTTAATAGTTATTTTGATCATGTTTCAGCTCATTTGAATCAATACAAAAAAACAAAATTACAAATATATTCAAACAATAGAGTACAAGCATAAATTTTGCTATTTGTGGGAATTGACGCTTTATCAGGTCTCCTAACACCTTGAATGCCTATTTTTTAAAAAAATATATAAACTTTACTTTTAAAAAAATAAAATTTGAAAGTCCGCCAAAACGCGCTCTACGTCATAAAAATGGCTGCCCCATGGAGTGACGTCATTTGTTTACGTTCTTTTTCGTGTATCACGCTCTGAGTTCTTGTGACCTTATTTGTTTCTAAAAGCTTTAAAAATGGATGAAGCTGAAAAAAACTTTGTAATCCAAGTATTGCATTGTTTCAGAGTGTAAATCAACGTCTATTAAAACTCCAGATAAAATATTTGTTACTAGTAGATAGAGCTATACAGATTCGAATTCACTACTTCAAAAATCTCCGCTTGGTGGCGCTGGCACAACCTTCCCGTTAATAGCAAGGCATTCAACACATGCTGCCAAGAGCTCTCATGCATATTATTAGCGAAGAAAGGTATTGGTGCAATGTGAATAGCGCGCGCACCGTACGCTTCTTACTGTAAAATGTGACGTAGTCGAGAAAGATCCGTTAGGATGATAAGGTGGCGCGCCACGGTCGATTTTATAACAGCGCGCGCACCGTACGCTTCTTACTGTAAAATGTGACGTAGTCGAGAAAGATCCGTTAGGATGATAAGGCGGCGCGCCTTTGGTTCCTACCGGGGGACTTAAAAGTAACTTATGTTGAAATATTACGAAATAACGAATACCGAGGGGGCTTAACATGCTATATTTGAACTGAAATATGCGTGGCACGTCAAACGCAACGTGTTGAGTCCTTGGGAGGTTTTTTAAAAAAACATATATATGTTGTTGATAATGTGTTTGGGGATTAGTTTTTTAAAGATAACAGAAGGGTGAAGATCATGTTAATAAATATATTAGCGGCAGCGCTCTGCCCAGATGTAGAATATTCTAAAGTAAATGAAATATTAGAAAGCAAGTTATTGTATGCCGCAGACTACATTTACGTTCGAGGACAACAAAAAGCCGAGTTTCTACAAAAGAAATGTCATTTCGGTATTTTTCCACATATTATTGACGTTTGCAAATTTGATGGTACGCCGTGTGAAACAGGAAACTTTGTCCACGATCCAAACCCCTGCCACGCCACTGGAGTATATTCGTGTACCGAAAGAAATGTACAACGCCTCCGCCACTGGTTTTCAAATACTGTATTACCATTATAAATAAAGTTTTTTTGAAAAACATGGGTTTTATTGAAACACTCTGTATATTCATCAACTTTTATATTACATGAAGATTGGAATTTTCGTTTTACAATTTTTAAAATTAAAACAAATACAGCCACTAATATTACACATGACATGGCGAAAACGTTATTAATTTCATTTTCTATATCCCCTTCTGTTCTGTTGAACATGGTGTAGGTTGAATACGTCTTAACGGATAAGTAGTTTGCGGCAGTCTACGGGCTTGGACCTCTTCAGACAACCAGTGAAGACTTCTCCACGTCACTTTCTTATCAGATAAACTAAGATTTTCCAGTTGATTTATAACCTCACTTTTATCTTCGTAAAAAGCAATGTCTAATTTACCAATATTCTTAATGAACTCCTCAAAACGATGACTGTTCTCTTCTGAAGACATATTACAAAAGAACACTCTGGTGGCACGATGTTATTTTATTAAATTTTTTTGTCCGCGCCGCCTTATCATCCAAACGGATCTTTCTCGACTACGTCACATTTTACAGTAAGAAGCGTACG
>CAJUYH010008081.1:0-16154 GCA_910591685.1 Galerucella tenella | reverse complement strand
AATAAGCTGTTTCATATGCTGCTTTTGACTTACTTGGCAGCAAATTTTCTACAACAGCTTTTGCAACTTCTTCAACGTCTGAAGGTAGGGACTCTTCAGATTCGCCCATTTTTAAAGACAGAATGGACAGAATTAACAAATAAATGTGGTTATTTTGACAAATATGTCTTAACATTTGAGGTTTTGATCATTGTTGTAATGGTTATCTCCATAGAAACAAACAAGCATGGCTTTGATAGTATTTAAAATTTCAATGAAACGTAATGAAAATTTTATTTTTTTATTTTCGTCAACTGAATTACAAAAAATCTTGTATATAAACACGTTGCAAAACGACGTGTTTTTTGCACACGATGTGCTGGACCACTCGCTAAGCTCGTGGTCCAATCCTCACATCTAGTGCAAAAACACGTCCATTTTGCAACTAGTTGTATAAATAAATTTTAAGCTTTACATATCCAAATATTAAAACACTTACTTCTGGATAATCAGCTAAAGCGACTAAAAGATCATCTTTCGCTAGACAAAAAAGATCGGAATATCCCAAAGATCGGACGTTGGCAGTTCTTCTGTTTCCGGTTCGATTTCCAGCTATATCCAAAACGCTTACTTCCCCGAACACTGAACCAGCACCTAGAGTTGCCAAAACGGTGTAACCATCATCTGCCACTACCTGAAAATCATTAAATTACAATGGCATTTTAAACAATTTAAAATTATGGTGAATACACTCTCGCATCCACCATAAATTTAAATTATTTAAAATTATGGCGAATGCGGTGGAGTATTTTAATGGGTAGCATTTTTCGTTATTATTAAAAGCTACTTTTATATGATGGCTTTGAATTTATTAAATAAATTCGTAGTATCTTTGGAGTTATAAATATTGAGCTCACTACGTTTAAAAATTAAATTTTAGCTGCAATTTTTTGACAAAATATAGTAAAGTAGGATCATATAATAAATACCGCATTGCTTAGTGAGTGAAATAATAGGCCAGACGATAGGGGTAACAACAATACGGCCTTGAAGTATGTTGATTAATATAAAAAAAAGTTTACCAGTCTATCGATTTCCCAAACTGGAAAAAAAAAATCAAAAAACTTTTTTTTCGAAATTTTTTGATCTTTCGCGCTGGGAGGAAGTTGGGGGAAATTAAAAAATACCACCGTGTAGGGGGAGTGTTTTGCAACAAAAAAGGTTTCCTGCGTTTCTTTCGTCCGAGCAATGGTTTGTCCGGAAAAAATTCGGTAAACTAAGTATGTGTTCCGCATCCGCGCGACACTATAAACTATTGTACAGTTATAATGTAGATATAAATAATTGTAATAGGGCGTTTTAAAGAAAGAAGTGTCAGCTTTAAGATGGCATTTTTTTGTCATAGCACATAATTATTTTTAGCAAATTACTCATATTTAATATAAATATTATATTCTAATAAAAAACCAAGTATCTCAATAAAAAATATATTATATAATAAGGTGTCATTGAAACAATTTTTCGAAGGATGGAAACTGTTATTTGGGAGGTCTGTTCCATAAATAAAATTTTAGGATAATCAATTTTTCCTAATTACTAAATACGGCACTTCTTATTATCTTGCAAGTTTTAGGAATCTTGAATTTACAAAAAAATATATATATTAAGTACTGTAAACTGTAACTTTGATAAAACTGGAGTTATTTTAATGGGGTTTGCGTAGAAATGTTGGGGAAACTTTCCAAGATCAAGAATATATAATTACAAAATTAATAACAATTAACAGCAATTTTTATAGATTAGGGTAGGAATCTTCTTTATTTTTTCAAAATCAAATTTGATACCCCTGTAATATAAAGATTAATATTCAACGAACAAAATGTATATAGTGAAAAGGTATAAAAGATGATTAATATGTAATTTTTAGATATAATTTTTTGCATACCTTTTTCCAATATAAATATGTAAAAATTATTTTATTACCTTCTATTCATTATTTACAACCATAACTCTTACCAAAGATTGGAAAAAAATCTAATTGAATATTTATATCTTTTTCCGCAATTCAGAAAGTAGGTCTTCCGCCGTGCAGCAGAGTCGCGAGGATGACACATACATAGTTTACCGAATTTTTTACGGACAAACCATTGATCGGACGAAAAAAACGCAAGAGACCTTTTTTATTGCAAAACACTTCCCCTAATCAGTGGTATTTTTTATTCTCCTTCACGTTCCTCCCAGCGTGAAATATTAAGAAATGTCAAAAAAAAAGTTTTTTATTTTTTTTATAACTTGGGAAATCGTTAGACTGGTAAACTTTTTTTATATTAATCTACATACTCCAGGTACTTATGAAAAAAAATCAGCCGTATTGCTGATTACTTGTACTTTTGGTCTAAAATGACCCATATCGACTGGCCTATAAATACATTATCTACCTACTTACATTACCCAGACGTATTCGATTAAACGCTTGCCTACTTTATTCACATTACTATTGATCTATGGTAGTTTAGAAAACCTTTCTTATGCTAATTTAATTCAATAGACAATTCTTACTTGAAGCCTTCCTCTTTTCACTATGTACATCTCTTTTCCAACGTCTCCTTTCCTGCATATGTAATCTCCTGGTGAAAAAACCTGAAAAAAAGTTTAGTTATTAAATATTTCTTTCTCCTATATATCATTAACAATACATTTTGACACTATTACCAAAAGAGTAATTGCAATTTGCTGATTTTTCTAAATTCATTTGTCTTATAGTATAATAATATATTGGGATTGAAGGTTTAGGTTTTTTTTTAATTCTGACAATTTAATTCATGTATAAAAAATCGCATACGCCACAGTGCAATTGTCACTTTGACAGCGGCAAAAGTTAGCTTTAACTTTTACAGCGACAAATACACTAGTGGTTTTTTCACTTATTCATTTGTTCATCAATATCACTGTTCCTAGTATGAATTTCAATAACTGCGTTTTTAATAATTGTACATTAAAATAATAATGTGTTTATTTTTAAAATGTTTCATAAATAAAGTTTGCATTGATATGTTTCCAAATTTCTCATTCATTAAATTGTCCTGCCGAATTACACTCGAGGTTTGTATTGATATTGGTTAAATTTGTGTTGTTCAAATTCTAAACTGTTTCCTTTAGCAGTTTGACTCGAATAACTTTCAACCGAAAAACACTCCACCTTCGGTGTCGTGTTTTTAATAGTTGACAGTTATTTTCGTCAAATTGCTAGGAAACAGTTTCTCATACAACCCAAATTTACCCGATAAAATACAAACCACTTGTGCAATTATAAGTGATAAATTAACTCCAATGTTAAAATGTCATATACCTGGAAATGTTATTGTCACTTTGACATCGATAAAAAAGGTGCATCCTTTTTTATCGCGATAAAAACTCCTCTTCCTCAATATCTAGTAAGGGGACGTCACTTTTACACAATGACAATGAGTCGCAAGTTTGGTTATACTTATAATTTCACAGCGATTAATCCATATATTCTGTCGTTGATTTATCAACAGTAAAAACACAAGAGCTTTTTTTTTATCGGATAAATTTCTCTTTGCAACGAAACAGTTTTGCCAATCACTAATTTCACGAGAAAAACTGACATGATAAAAAGGTGGAGCGATTTTATCTAATGTCAGTTTTTCAAGCAAATTTAGTGATTGGCAAAACTTTGAGTTGAAGAGAAATTTATCTGATAAAAGAAAAGCTCGAGTGTTTTTTGGCAAGATAAATTAACGACAGAATATATGGATGAACAACTTAAATTATAAGTAACCAAACTTGCGACTCATTGTCATTGTGTAAAAGTGACGTCCGTTTACTAGATATTGAGAGGATGCACCTTTTTTATCGATGTCAAAGTGACAATAACATTTCCAGATATATGACATTTTAACATTGGAGTTAATTTATCTTGCCAAAAAACACTCGAGCTTTTCTTTTATCGGATAAATTTCTCTTTAACTCAAAATTTTTCCAATCACTAAATTTGCTCGAAAAACTGACATTAGATAAAATCGCTCCACCTTCGGTGTCGCGATTTTATCATGTTAGTTTTTCTCGTAAAATTAGTGATTGGCAAAACTGTTTCGTTGCAAAGAGAAATTTATCCATGTGTTTTTACTGTTGAATAAAGTTTTTGTGAAAATCCCAAATTTTTAATGGAAGAAGGCCCGAGGGCTGAAAATAGGTAGCTTGGTGATAGAATGGGAACCTATTTTATATAAAATAATAAACAGTGATCAGCGAAGAAAGGCTTAAACTTATTTCAGAACAAATATAGACAATTTTGAATAGCTTTTACTTGATGTAAATGATGAAATAAAACAATTTAATTTGTTAAAATCTACATTATATTGAACTTAAAGTTGTGACGCGCTTCGCTAACACAGTAGCTTTCTCAAACGAGTGGGGGTATAATGCAGAGTTTTCAATTCATACAGTACTTTAATACTGAATTTTACGGATATTGGCAATAATATTTTAATCTATTTACATGGAAATAAAAAGCAAAAAGTGTCTAAATATGGGATTAACTGAAGTATTTAACAAGTTTACATGGAAGTTCATTCACAACATCTTACCGGAACCTTTCTAGTTAAAAAGGTTTAATAAGGGAGAATTGTTGATATCTATTTGTTTTTATTTATCTCAAGAGCTTCTAAAAGATTTAAAATACAATATTATGAATAAAAAGATACTAAAACATACTCTAGAACAAGAATTTCCTTCTGATAAAAGCAAAAATAATCAATTTAAAAGCTTAACATAGGTACTTTGGAATACCATCCTTAAAAATCAAATCATTTTTATAAACTTTAGACTCGAATATTTGCTTCAAAACCGATGACAATTTATCCAAATTCATTAAAAACAACAAATCTAAATCTTCAAAATTAAACAAATCAGGCGTTTATAAATTAAAATGTGGTTATTACAACCATGATAAAATTTATATAGGTAGAGTTTTTAGGAATTTTAAAACTAGAATTTCAGAACATAAACGTAGCTATGACAACCAAAAATCAAATTCCAACTACTTAAATCATTAATATTATATTATATTATTACAAAACCAACACACTTTCGATTCAAATTTTGAAATTTTGCATATAGAACCTAAATCCCTAAAATTAAATCTTTTAGGCCCAGTTTCACCAACAGTTTTAATCCCGATTTATCTCTTAAGTGGAGCGTCTAATCACGATTGACATATTGAAACGTTTCACCACGCTCAAAAGCGGGATTAAATGGCCTGATCGCGATTTAGTACAAATCGGCCATTTTTGGTGGATTTATCTGACTGAAGTCCGATTAGTTCAGATTTCAATATAATATAGATGAGGAATAAATATTTTTGAAATAAGTGATAAATTTGTGATATATTGTTCATTATGGCATTTCGAAGAGTTTATGATTTTGCCTTCGAAGGTGAAGATGAATTTATTTTTCGTTCTTTCAACCATTTTTCAACACAATCGTTGATCTTGCTGCTTCGGAAATATATTCTTGTGTTATTTGTTTCTCCCAACACTCATTTTTTGAATTCATAGATCCATTATCAGTTTTTTTGTTCTGAATTATATGTGAATACTTTCTGATAATATCTACTAAGATCTGTTTATCCTGTACTGTGAATGTTGGGTCTCTCCTTTTTTTTAGCTTCTGCACATCAGTCATTGTTTATTTAATATTGTTTATTTATTAAGTTTATTATTACAAAAATAAAATAACCAGAGCGGTGTAAACACAAAATATTATTTAGGGTTATGTTTACGTTATCAAATCTCAATGACTGACACAGAACTATACATCTTCACAGAACAATAGAATTTCTTGCATTCCCCAACGTTGCCAAAATGGTTTGCTGATCTAATCGTGATTTGATAAATCGCGATCATCTCGGACGGGTTGATGCATGGTGAAACGGGAAATATTGTTAAGTCAGCTTAACTATTAAGTAGAGCTTAATTAATCCGAGATCAATCGTAGTTTGGTGAAACTGGGCCTTATAAGCTCTTCAAATAAATGAAAACAAATATTCAGATAATGTTCTTAACGACCAAATAGATATAAACAATTCTCCCTTATTAAACCTTTTTACCTAGAAAGGTTCCGGTAAGGGGTGGCTTCAAATTGGACGCTAACTACCTGTAGCCCAGAAGAGGCAACCTTAAATTGGACGCTGCCGGAAGGATTATGTCCTTTAAGGATTAAGCTTATATTTGATCAACCGGGTTTTGGGCCTGGGTTTTCTTGTCTTTTTTTAGTTTTCTATTTCTTATTTTCTGATATTTTTATACATAGTTACACTTTGATCAACCGGGTTTGGGCCTGGGTTTTCTTGTTTTTTTTTAGTTTTTTATTTCTTATTTTCTGATATTTTTATACATAGTTACACTTTTATCTGTGTCAGTTGTCCGTGTCATTTTGGGTTAACAACAAAATAATACAGGTAGCAGGATTAGTAGAGGTACCTAGCGTCGAATTAAAGGGTCTACAAGCAGGTACATGAAGTGAGAAAAAAATTAAGTGAAATTTTAGCGTCGAATTTATGCACGCCCCCGGTAAGATTGTTGTGAATGAATTTCCAGGTAAACTTGTTAAATACTTTAGTTAATGCCATATGAAGACAGTTTTTGCTTTTTATTTGCATGTAAATAAATTATAATATTATTGTCAATATCCGTAAAATTCAGTATTGTATTGTCTAAATTAAATTATACCTCCACTCTTTTTAGAAAGCTACTGTGTTAGCGAAACTCGTCACAACTTTAAGTTCAATTTAATGTAGATGTTAACAAATTAAATTGTTTTATTTCATCATTCAGTACGGATCTACATCAAGTAACAGCCTCATCTATTATTCAATTTTCATTAACCTTTCTTTATCTTTACCAATGAAAAAAGAGATTTTTAATACCTTTGTACAATTGATCGTAGAACATCTGTAAGTTTTTGTGTATTGTTCACACCCGGGAAATAATGGGCAAAATTTCGATGTTTCTGGTTCGGTGGCTTTGAGTCAGAAGCAGTTATAAATTTTCGTTAAAAGCAATTAATTATGTCCTACGTTCAAAGCAGAGGGATTTCCGGTTGGCTGTACACCTACTTCATGAAACAAAACTGTCTGAACGACAAGTGATAAACAGTGCTATAGTGCTGCGTCGGTCAGAGGGGATTTTATATTTATTGGAATTTTAAATTCAATACAGTTGAATTGGTTTGGCCAGCTAGTAAGAATGAAGCAAGATAGAATTGCGAGAAAAGTTATGGAAATGGGAATATCAAGAAAAAGACAAAGAGGAAGACCAAGGAGGAAATGCATAGACGAGATTGAAGAAGTTGGAAATAACAAAGGAAAAACATTAGGAGAGATGAAGTAATTAGCCAGGGACAGAAAAGAATGGAAAAAATGGGTACAGGAAGAACTCCTATCCGACGCCTGAGAAAGCATAAGGATAAGAGAAAGAAAGAAAGAAAGAAATTCAATACATTTTTATCAAGGTTTTATTGGGAATAATATCGAGATTTGGCATTGCATTTTATGCACATAAACTTTATGCTTTTTACCGTAAAATAACACGTTAACCGGGTTCAATCATACTTTATTGAAGCTAACATACAGAGTGTAAATTATATAAAACCCCCTATTTGTAATACGTCAATGAAAAGTTCGTAAAAATTCTTTGCAGTGGTAACAATTTTATACAGGAAGTGATATCTTCCGTTCACTTAATATAGTCCAGGCGGTTATAGTTAAATATCATCCGCTTTAATTGATTAGAAGAAAATTCTTCCTTAATAATAATATTCACTTCCTTAGTTCACCACATTATTTATAGCCTAGTCAAAGCACACAGAGTATCCGTAAAATGCCGCAAAAATTACAAAAAACTTGTGAAATCAAAATTGAGTATTTAAAAGGGTTGTGATTAACATTTTTTGTTTTTTGTTTTTTCACTCTAATTGTTTAAATAATGGAATTACAGGTGAATGTTCAAATCAAAAATTGTAGCTAATGCATAAATTTGGCCCCCGGGCCGTTCGCGAGTAACTGCGAATTGACTAGCACTGACATTAATTTTATCTCGTAAACTTTTCAATTTACAGAAAAACTTTTCATATAAAATTTGCAGATCGTAAAGTTTTTCTCATGTTGAACACAATCCTTTTAAATACGCATTTTGGAATTTTCAAGTTTTTTGTACTTTTTGTGAGGTTTTATGTGTACATTGACTAGGCTATTACTTAAATGTCCAGAAAACTGAAGAGGAAAAGAATGAGAAATACAGGATGGGGATTGGTAAGTTTGAATCTCTCCCTTCGTTGAATGACCTATAGAATGTCATTTTCTGGCGCAAACAAAGAAAACGGTCGACGTCTACGCAGTAGGGTGAACGCATGCATTTATGAAAAACTTTTTTTTCTTTTAACGCAGAAATACGATTATCGTAGGCAGATATTAAAAGGAGGTCAGGAATGAGGCGGTTTGAGGGAGATGGAAGGAAAGTGGGTGGATAGACTTAGAGTCTCAAGGAACAGGGAGGTGGTTATAGAGGCAAGGAAAGGAATTGAGGTCAGAAGAGTTCTGAGGGATGTGGAAATGGTAACAGGTGGTTGAAGCGGGAAGGGGAACAAAAACCATTGAGATGGTGGGGATAGACCCGTGGATTGAAGATGAAGTGGTGAGAAAGAAAATAGAGGAATTGATTGTTGAAGAGACAAGGGTGATGACAGTGGTGAGGGAGAGGAACGGGATGAAAATGGCGGTAGTGAGGGTGGAATGGGAGAAATTGGAAGCCTTACTATGAAAACGGAATATCAAGTTGGACTGGAATAGGGTAAATATTGTAGAGGGGGAGAGAGGAGGGCAGATGATTTGTATGTGGAGTGAAGGGCTACCAGGTAGCGGGGTGTAATGCCAAGAGAGTGGTGAATATAAGGGAATGCTGGCTATGTAAGAGCGTGGAGCACATGGCCAGAGACCTTCGGCAGACCTTCCTTTGTAGGGTATATGGGGAAAGAGGACACAAGCCAGGGGAGACAGAATGTAGTAGGAGAAGGAAGGGAGAGGATGAAGACTGAGGGAGGTACCCTCTGGACCCCTCAGAGGGGACGAGTCTGGGCAAATGGGAGGAACGAGAAAGCAGACCACGGAAAGAAAAAATGATGGATGGAGGGTGTTACAGATGAATCTAGTGGAGAGCATGATTAAGGAAAGAGAAGGCATGTGTGAGGTAGGAGTGATAGAAGGGAGTAGATGACGGAAAGTGTGTGGGGGACCGCCGCCCGCCTTAAAGTATGCTAGGGTAGTGATTCCGAGGCGGGAGTAACGGCGAGCTTGAGGTGGGTTTCGTTGGTAGGCATTCCTTTGGGGATGAGTCCAACACTGTCTGGGTACTGGTTAGGACCCATTCGAAAATGAGTTTCCCATCTCAGCCCGAGAAAAAAAGATATTAAATATTTGAGATAGTCTACATTGCAATATGTATAGTTCGGCAAGTTTATCTGAAACTACGGGGCATCGGCAAGAGGTGAGAAAACATGAGCATATCAGTCATAAACTTACAAAGGGCGTACGGTACCTATTTTGCCGAGTAAAACGGAAAATACAAAGGTCACTGACAATACCAACGCCACTGGATAAATCAATATCAGTCGATTGAGGAAGTGAGAGGGAAGAACACACGCACGCGCCAATGCCAATAAGAAGTCAGCTGGTCAGGCCTTTCGATAAAAATCACCAATTATGTAATTTGGAGGGTGTGGTAATTATTATTATTAACGTTTAATCAAATTGTTAATATTGTTAATATCCCTTTTCCTAATTATTATCACTACATACTTAGCACTTTAGCTTTTTCATAGTTAAACGTGGCAATATCGTATGTTTTCGACTGCATTCCTTTCACGGCTTCAGATAAACTTGCCAAAATATATACTATTGCAAAAAATATATCGAATTTAGAACCTTTAATATTGTGAACGAATCGTTCTAAAAGCTTGTTTAGCTGGAATTTCGAGCTTTAATCTTTTGAAACCATGTTCATTTTATCAAAAATAATTATTTTCCTTATTTTTTTCATTAAAATAAAACTATTTTCCAGTATTTCTCCTATATTCGTTGAATACGATTAATAAAAAATAATTTTGTGTGTAACCTAGACACTAACTTATTTACCTGTAATCTCAGTTTAAGCACCAAAGCTTCCAGCAGACCTGGCTCGCAGTCCTGGAAAATACGGACTTTCCTGAGAGTGTCCAGATGCACCCTGATGGCGATTTCCGCTTTTAATTTATCTGGCAAAGCCGACAAAACCCTTTCCTCATCTAAAGCGCCACTTTCAGCCCACGTATAAGCGAACCAGCGTATCACGCGAGCCTCCAGCTCTCTTCCGACTTTACGAAACGCCATGTACTGCTTCACGCCGTCCATGCGATTCTGGAAATCTACTCGGGCCACATTCATGTTTGATATCATCGAGCCAATATTTCCTGAAATAAAAATAAAAGTGCAAAACCTAAAAGGCGATGTTTGTTAAAGTTTATGATGAACTTTTTAATAAGTCATCATCTGCAAAATTATAAATATAGGTATTATATAAAAATAATATTTTAATATCCCAATTTTGAGTTAACCTACAAAATGTAAAAACGTTACGCTACTGATTTTAAATCGAATATCAAATTTACAATTAGGCAATCCTTTCAAATAAAATTCAATATGGCGACACAGGGCAAACAAATGTGATTTAATACATTGTAGACCGTGGATTTTGGTATACGTAAGTGTTTATTTTGGAGAAAGGTGCTTTTATTTTGCTTTGGTGTCTCTATACTAATAATATACAATTAAAAGTTCAGTTTTATAAACCTTCTGAGCTGGGTATATCAATTTAGGACCAAATTTTGGTTGTGTACCTATATAAGAACATTATTTTTTTGTTAGTGGTTTTTAGACTATCAAGAATTATTATTTAATATTTACGGCTAAGTACTCACTGACTAAAACATATACAATATTATAATGAAAGTGAAACTTTTATGAAATTGCAGTATTTAACTTTTATGCTTACGGATTTCAGGAGTGAAACACCTACTTCAAAATGCCAACAACTTGTGTATTGTAGTCGGTTGTGGGAGCCGTTCAAACCGAGACCAAGTAAGCTTTTTTAAGGTCCCAGCTGTTTTAAAGAACACATTTTTGGTGCACAAGAATGAATTAAGTAAGAAGCGTAGAGAAATGTGGTTAGCAGCAATCAATAGAGATGATTTAACAGAATCAAAAATCAAATATCAGGCTGTATGTAGCAGGCATTTTGTTCAGTTTTGTTGAATAACAATATTTATAAAAACTATGAAAAGTGATATATTCTAAATAAAAAATACTAATCAAATGAACAATATACTAAGCACTAATAAAATATACTAAATTGAAGTAAAATATACTAATAAATTCGACTAAAAAATCTTGAGCACTGTTTATTACTCAATAGACAATACAAAACTAACCTATCGGTCTAAAGTGTTTGCCGTGCACGGCCATATTAGGTCACGTGATCTGGATTGCCTAATATCGCGCTGGTTTTGACAGCCAGTTAGCGCATGCGACTGCAACTTCACGTGCCTTCTTCTTACGCTTATGTGAAACAGAGTCTACCAGTTGAATATATTTAAATAAAGTGATTATTTCAACTTGAAAATCAAATCTGAGGTCAAACTAAAACTATTAAATATTATTATCTGCATAATTTAAATAAACAAACTATTATTGAAACACTAATTAATATTTCATCCAAATACTAAATATTAATTCTACAACAAGTCAACTGAGTTAATAATATATTTATAGACAATTACATTTCCTTGAATGATGAATAAACGTGTACAAAATATGGACTGATATTGAATTTATACATTCGGAGCTATCTAATGGGATCTATAACCATGAATAGCTCCGTAATTATATAGTGAGGGACAAGAGAAACTCTATAGAACTACCTACCTGCCAAGGGATTATTAAGTTAATTTGTTACCTAACGTATCTTATTCAGATGTGTTCAGGGTTGCATGACAATATTTTCTCTTTAGTATTTTATTTATGAAAAAAAAAGGTTGAAGAAAGTTAAGAATTTGTCGGTAGAGTGTTAAAATTTCGTTTTTCCACTATTAGCTGTGAAGACAATTATTGATTCTTCTAGCCAACTGAGAATTTCTCTATTAGTGGTTAATAATTTTCTATTATTAACCTAGGTCAATAATGGACAATTTCAAATATTTTGAGAATTCAGGGATAGTAGTTCAACAAAAACTTGTGCAACATAATTTTGTATACCCACGAGATTGTTTTTAACATATTTGCTGCTTGAAATTACCTATCAAGATAAAATTATTTGAATAAAAATGCCATTAGTTTAAAATTCGCGCTCAACCAAAAATGACTGATGACATAACGAGTACGTTCATAATATATCGAAAGCTGACAGTGTACCTGTCAGTCAGACGACGGAGTAAACGCTTCTCGTGGTGCGTTTGTGAATTATTTTTAATTTTTGTCTTAAATTTGGCTAGTAGTGGAAAACATTGTATATATGTTACCGTGAAAGACCGAAATCTGGTGAATGTCGAGATACACCGGTGAATGTCAACATTCTCAACGTTGCTTGACGTATGTCCGAAATATTGTTGAAATTTCATTATTTCTTACTTACACCGGCGATTGTCGACATAATTTTTTTTTGAAATAAAAACAAAAAAAATCCATAGGTCTTTATTTATTAAAATAATATGGGAAAATGACTTTGTCGAACTCAAAACAAACAGTGGAACATAAAAATATAAAATGAAATATAAAAAATAAGAACAATATCTTATTTATTGAAACAACTTAAACTACCGTGGCACTTCGAATTGCACAAAAGTTCCTTGCTTTTACAGCTGCATTTAGTCGTGGAACACTTCCTTTTGCAGTTACAACGTGTATAGCCTTGCCCTCCACTTTTTGAATTAGCAGAAGCTGCTTCTCTTAGCAACATTTCTTTTGTTGAAACTTCGTCCATGGAAAGTAACTTTTCTTTACGAATTACGAACTGATTACGGGTGAAAAGCTGCTTCAAGGTTATACCATTTTTGTTAGCTAATCTATAAAAGTCTGAATCCTCTATTCCAACAACAACCGCTAACACATTTCGAGGCTCTGTACGACCACGATCGACATCAGGGACTTGAATTCTTACGGTATCACCAATTTGGGCAGGAGGAAACTTTTTTTTTTAGGTTCGCAACATTTTTGTTGCTTGAAGTAGAAGATTCTCTTTTGTAGCTACTCTTTTTAAAGAAATTAGCACGTGCTGTTCAGTCAGTGCTTGAAATGAAGATGTGCTAAGTGGCGGATCAGTCAGTGCTTGAGATGAAGACGTGTCAGGTTGCGGGTCAGTCAGTGCTTGAGATGAAGACGTGCCAGGTTGCGGATCAGCAACTAACTAACTTTTAAAATGTCAAAACGTTTTAAACGTCTGTAGTCCAAAGGTGTTACTACACTTACTTTTAGCAGAAATTACTTCAGAAACGATTTTAGAGTACTTTTCTTGTGAAAAATAAAAACAATTGTCTTCTCGTTTACTTCCAATTAAAGCATGTAACTTTTCAAAAAAAACTTATCACGATTCACTGTAGTAGCCATTGAATACAAATTATAATTTCTAATAAGAAAATTAAATTAGGTTAGGGAGCGCTGTCAAACGTTGCGTTAGACTGACGAAGACAAAGCTAACTGAAACAAGGGGCTAGCTGGAACCGTCTAAAAACTTGTCGCGACCTGCAGGGTCCGAGACTCGCCGGACCTCATTTGTGTTTGTCGACATATACCGGTGAAAGTCCGAATGTATAATAGAATTAAGAAATGTTCGGACTTTCACCAAGGCATTTGACATTTGTCGACATCCACCGGCGAATGTTGACATTCACTACTTTCGGTCTTTCACGGTAACATATATACCATGGTGTTAAAGACATTTATAAACCTCGCACCTTATATAGTCTTGGTGCTCGGTCAATAATAGTTTAATAGTCTTCACCACCTTGGTGTATAATATACTATTATATCTTGTCACTTATATTTCTTATGTTGATAATATGTCTTTGCTTTGCTATAAAAGAAGAAATGGGAGAAAGGGTTTGAAGACACATTTAATAAATATAGGATTGAAGTTAGAGCGTGTGGAGTCCTAAGGTAAAATTAGGAACTGGGAATAATCTAGAAGAATATGATTTTTATTAGGTATAGTTCGGTATGGTGAGTACATCTGCTTTAATTAGTTACAAAAAGCAAAAAAAATCTGAAAAAGTACGTTACTATAATAGATTTGAAAACTGCTGAGGTTGTACTTAAACATTATAGAATATTATGAAGGGAAGCTAATTGAAATAATAAAAACAGGACAAAGATATGGACATTCTACATTACTGTCTTGGAAAACGTTGTCCTGGAGATGGAAAAGTATCTTTAACAATGAAGAAATTTGTGTAATGGCTGCAGGAATTAAGAGGATGTGAAAAGGATGAAAATAAGCTTGGTTGGAGACAAAAGCGGAGACATGGACTAAAATAGTGACAGAAGGAACTCAAAAACTTGTAATAGAAAAAAGAACAGCTGCAGTAGATTGAGAAATTTATAAAAAAAAGTAATGGCCATCATAAGCAGATTTACGAAGATATTCTTAATACCCTTGGTGATCAATGTCCTTCGTCCTCTCCAAGACCTAAGAAGTTTCGTGTCCAAAAATCTGCTGGAAAAGTTTCAGCTCCAGTTATTTGGGATTGCCACGGAATAATCATGATTGATTTCTTTGATAAGGGCAGAAAAATAACCGGAGATTACTATTCGACATTACTGACCACTCTACGGGAAAAAACTGAAGAGAAAAGACGCGGAAAGCTATCCAAAGGTGTTTTGTTTTTGCAGTCAACGACCCTGCACACAAATCTCATGTTGCCATGCAAAAAATTCGTGATTTAGGGTTTGAATTACTAGAACACCCCTCTTATTCATCAGATTTGGCTTCCGTCCCACTATCATCTCTTTCCTCAACTGAAAAAAAGTTTAAAAGGTCGTAAATTTTCTTCCAACGAGGAGGTAATAAAAGCTGTGGAGGGAGGTCTGGTTTGCAAAGCAAGAAGAAACATTTTTTTTGAAAGGTTAGAGACGTTACAGGTTCGCTGTAATAAATGTATCCAATTAAGAGGAAACTATGTTGAGTAATAAAATATTTTGACATTAAAATTTTGTTTGGTTCTATAGTAGGCTAAGAATTATATATAACGGTGAAAGAAAAAAGAGAAAAATTGGAAGGTAATGGAAAAAGCTGGAAAAAAGTGTGTCTTCTTTATACTCTGACATGTCTAAAGCTAATATGGACATCAAATAAATGCTGAAAACTGTGTAACTAAAACATTTTGCCTTTAAATTTGTCGAACGTGAGAATTGTGTTCCCAGTTTCCAGAATGATCGTATAAAGAACCTAAATTGTACTTTCTTTATTGAACAAAGCCCTTTCTACTGTTAGCAGACTGTGTAAATTAACCCGCGTAGCACTCAAATTGTAAACATCAGTTGTACTTTCAGTCGAGTATTATATTTCGCTTTGGCAAATAGTTTTCTCTGAAGTTTGGCGTTATCTCAATACAAACGACATCGAAAAAATAGCTTTGTTAAAGTGAAATACGAGAAAGTTACATTTTGTTTCACATATAGATGGTATTAAATAATACTTACCGACAATTGTAGCGAAAATCAGTACACCAGCTAGAAAATCCGCCACGACAAACAGATACTCAGCATCGTTTTCAGGCACTGGGGTTTCACCGATAGTAGTCAAAGTTAAAGTAGACCAATAGAAACTATAAATATATTGTCTAGTTAAAGAAGCATTTTGTGGTCCATTCAAATTATACACCCAATTGTCTGTTCCGAAGCCGATGAAATAACTAATAGCGAAGTATAAACACGCGTTCCAATGTATCAACACTAAAATAGCTAGCACCACTTTGCATATTCTGAAAACGTTGGGGTAGTTAGTGTCTGTTTCTGTTCTTTCAAACCACTCCCACAATCTTGGTAATTTAAAAAGTCTGTTGAGTCGCACTAT
>CAJUYH010008080.1:0-16158 GCA_910591685.1 Galerucella tenella | reverse complement strand
GAAAATGAAATGACGCATTTATGCGCCATCCGCAGCGAAAGGGTTAACAAATAACACATTTATGAAAACAGTTTAGTAGCTTTAAAACTTAGAGAAAAATAGTATGAATGTGTCCTGCAAAAATAAAATAAATCGCCTAAAAAACAAAAGAAATATTGTCAATTAAAAAATGTACTCCTTTATTTGGGCCCACAGTGTAGAGTGAAAACGTTATGACACTTTGAAATCACCCTTTTCCGATCTAATTTGACTGATTTATATAAAATTTATGCAAGAAAAAAGTGTTGTGGTGTTGTGTTGTGGAGTCAAACCAAAATACGATATCACTCAAAACGATTCTGGTATTTGAATAGATGGTTTTCTGTATAACACCTCTTACAAAATCATTCATGTTTTTTTTTAAATAGAAATAACTCCAATATCTCCTTCATTCACACAGGAAGGAGCATTATGAAATATTTTGTTTAGAAATAAAAATAATACATTTCTATAATTTTTTGATCTAGAAAAATATTTTAAAGGTAATAAAATTATTTATATGAGTTTACTAAACATTTCGTCTTTGACATTTTCACAGAGGAAATTGGTGAAATATTTGATAGTTGAGTAAATATAACTACACAACAAATAAACAGTTTCATAATCATTATTTGACAAATTAAAGTCTCTTGAAGATTGCAAATTTCGATACAAGAAGGGAGTAAGTAGAGACACTATTTGTAAACGATCTGAGATCTAGAATAGAGGAGTTCAGTCTAAGGCCAGTATGGCCAACAAAAAGTGACTGACTATTTCACTAGAGTAAATTGATAACTGACAAAATTTGAAGGTTTTGGAACTGGCAATTTTTTGTCTTGTCGCGGCAATTTTTTGACGTTTAATATATCAAATCTATGTGTATAAAATTCTATTACTCTGTGATAAAATTCAATATATAATCTTTGTTAGGAAACTAAGTTGTTTATTTATTTATTTAACTGTCTAAAAATTATTAAAACTGTTTCAAAAATTTAAACAAGTATTATTAACATGAATAATACAAGATTTGGAAATAATTCAATAAATGAAATAGAGAGTACAATTAAGCAAAGTATACCGCGAAATACAATGAAGACAAAAAAAGTCTGCATGGGAACAGTTTAGAATGTTTCTGAACGCACGTAATTATACGTTAGAAAAGGATACTTCTGAACAAGTTATAACGAAAATTCTTGAAGATTATGGTTTTGACATGAAAAAAAGAGATGGAATTGATTATACTGAAGCTAGTGTGAAAACACTTTGGAATACGAATGCTCAAATGGTTCAGGAAAAATATTTTCTAGAATTTAACATCAAAATTGATCCACTTAAAGATATTAACTATCAATTTGCTAGATTGGCCAGGGATACAAAACGTAAAAAACTTCAGGCTGAACCTGAAACCAGAGAAAGAAGTTCTAACGCGTTTACCAAAGAAGAATATTGGAAATGGTAGAAAGCTATTCTGAAGATAATCCTAACGGGTTACAAAAAAAGTTTTTTCATTTATGTTCGTTCGAATTAGCATGGCGTGGAAATGAAGCTGCTAATTGTGATATTAATTACTTAAAAAAAGAATATGATAATAAAGGTAATTTTACTGGCATGGTAGAATATAATCCAATATTTTCCAAAACGACACAAGGAGGATCAAAAGCTTTATCAGGCAGTAAGTGGCTGGTAAGAAATAATGCTAACAACAATTTGTGTCCCGTTCGTTTATTTTTAAAAATTATTGAAAAAAGAGAATCCAATCCTTATCTAACAATAACAAGATTATTTTTAAAAGTACATCCAAATTGGGAGACAGGAATATGGTACAAAAATTCACCATTGAGAATTAATACAATTTCAAAGTGGACGAAAATATCGGCAGAATCAATTGGTATAGACACAAAAAAAAATAGAAATAACCAATCATTCACATAGAGCTTCTGCAATATCTGCATTAGCAAAAGAAGGAGTTGGTGAACAAGAAGTAATTAAGCTTACAGGACATTCTTCTGCCCATTATTTGAAACCATATTTACAATTAAATGAAGAACACCATTCCCAACTTATAGAGAACCTTCGAGAAAATAAAAATAAAGAAAAGGAATCCTCAGTTTCCAACTTAAATTCATCACAGATTATGATGCAAAACAATTCCCAAAATAATGCTACAACGTACAATTATAATAATTGTATTTTTTACATAAATTAGTCATTTTTACCGACAAAATTTTCACTCTCGTGGTATTATATATGACAAGAATGACAGTTAAGGTCTACCCTTCAAAACATAAGATTTTTGTTTGTGTGTTTTTTATTAAAATAATGAATACATTCCCGAAGTGTATATTAAATTTAAAATGATCTTTTAGCTGAATACTTAACATATCGGTGGCCAATAATTCTAGGAACTCTTGACATGTCACCATTCCATTTCAGTTATCTGTCACTAGTTATGTCAGATGTCAGTGGAAAAAGTAATTAGAAGAATAGAGATACAACTAACTAGAAATGCTACAAAAATCCAATCGAAAATTGACATACACAATTCAACGAATATGATAAATATAACTGACATTTGACATAACTAGTGACAGAACAACATAAATGAAATGGTGACTTGCCAAAAGTTCCTAGGATTATTGGCCCCCGATATGTTAAGTATTCAGCTAAAAGGTCAATTTAAATTTCAAGATATACACTTCGGGGGTGTATTCAATATTTTAATAAAGCAATATAGATGTTCGCAATGATAAAAATCAAGCAAAAATCTTATATTTTGAATGGTAGACCTCAACTGTCATTCTTGTCAGAAAAAACCACTTTTAGTTGGCCACACTGACCTCTATTGCTATTCGACGTCCAGCTTCAACTTCAACTTCCCAGTTCTCTGTGTTTTTGGCTACGGGTCTTTAAGTCGTGCAGAGCTTTTTATCAAAACCATTATTTCTGTCCAAGTTTTCTTGGGACATATTTAAATTTTATACTCAATGTTTCATTGAAGAAAATTGAAAGGTAATTAATAATGTATTAATTCAATGGAATAACTTATCACCTCCAAAGTGAAAAAGGAAGTTGAGAGGAAAATTTTAAAACGAGGGACTGCAAACAGGAAAAACCTTTTAATAATTCAAACTAAGTATCAGGGGAATAAATATTTTCGGGCAGGTATCCACTTCTCAGGATGCTTTTTCTCTTTTCCATGGTTTCTGTTAGCAATCATTGCAATAAATAATCAGTGAATTTGGAACATTCTGTAGGATAACGCAGATGTAGATAATAGGGATTATCACTCGTTTGAAATTAAGGGAAAAAATTCGTAAAAGGTTTTATATAATTGAAAAGAAAAGGATAGGTTATGAATGTCGCTAAAACTTTTTAAATAAATCAAATTTCCAAAAAAGTTTCTTAATACTTTTGAAAGATAACAGTGAATACCCACTTGGCAAGAAACTTGAGAAAGTCATTTCTCTTTTTTCTTATCGGAGCAAAAGAAATGCTCATATTTTTATAATTATCATACCTAGATTATAAAATTGAATTCATAGTTTATTATTATCCATAATAAAATCAAAAAGGAGAAAATTATTTCACATAAAAACATGTTTAGAACATCGCAAGATACATAAAATGATAAAAGAAATAACAAAGGTGAATTTGTTATACAGAGTGTCGTGTCAATAAATATGAATAGAAATATTTTAAATTTTCAAAATCGTCTAGGACTTAAATTATTAATTGTAGCATTAATATATTTTCATATTATGATACCACGAAAGTGAAAATTGTGTCAAAGGTAATACCACGAGAGCTTCAAATTTTATCGATAATTTTTTCTTTTCCACGAAAACTTGTTTCTTTGGCAAAAATATGAAAACAAACCGATTGATAAAATCACGAGTCCGTTAGGACGAGGGATTTTATCTAAATTCGGTTTGTTTGAATGTTTTTGCCTCAAAATAAACAAGTTTGAGCGATGAAAATAAAAAATTATGTGATAAAATTTGAAGAGCGAGTTGTATTTGGGAAGATTATTTTTTTCAACAATTAAAAATGTATTTAAATGTATTAAATGTTCAACATTCTCTTGGGTGATGGCACTGAACGGGTTTGTGTTCATTTTTCAATAAACTTCGAAGCACTTTTAGTTGTCAATAATGACAAATGTAAAATTTTGACGTTTCATGGTAAACAAGGTTTTATCGATGAGGAAGCAGAATTATCAGTATAATACCGAATGATTGACTAGAATAATGTATTGCTATTGGTTAAAACCACCAAAATGTCAGATTTTGACAAGTGGAAAAAATAATCGGCAAAATTTTTCGATTGTCATGAAAGTTTGTTGCTTGGCAATTTTGCGAATGACATTTTTAACAAAACCACGAGCCGTTAGGCGAGTGGTTTTGGATTAAATGTCATGATCAAAATTACCTAAAAACAACAAACTTGAATACGACAAGAGAAAAATTTCACCTCACAAAATTTTTAATTGAGTGGTATTCGACATGACTATTTCACGAGAGAAAAAATAAAAAAAATTTATTGCAAACTCCAATTATACAAAGCCAAAAAATTATAACATTATGAAAAAAAAATTACTTATTTATGTAAAAAGTACAATTATTATACTTGTACGTTGTAGCATTATTTTTGGGATTATTTTGCATCATAACCTGTGATGAATTTAAGTTAGAAACAGGATTTCTTCTCTTTATTTTTATTTTCTCGAAGGTTCTCTATAAGTTGGATATGGTGTTCTTCATTTAATTGTAAATATGGTTTCAAAGACTGGCTAGAAGAATGTCCTGTTAGCTTAATTACTTCTTGTTCGCCAACTCCTTCTTTTGCTAATGCAGATATTGCAGAAGCTCTATGTGAATGATTGGTTATTTTTATTTTTTTTGTGTCTATACCAATTGATTCTGCCGATATTTTCGTCCACTTTGAAATTGTATTAATTCCCAATGGTGAATTTTTGTACCATATTCCTTTCTCCCAATTTGCATGTACTGTTAAAAATAATCTTGTTGTTGTTAGATAAGGATTGGATTCTCTTTTTTCAATAATTTTTAAAAATAAACGAACGGGACACAAATTGTTGTTAGCATTATTTCTCACCAGCCACTTACTGCCAGATAAAGCTTTCGATCCTCCTTGTGTCGTTTTGGAAAAGATTGGATTATATTCTACCCTGCCAGTAAAATTACCTTTATTATCATATTCTTTTTTAAAGTAATTAATATCACAATTAGCAGCTTCATTTCCACGTCATGCTAATTCGAACGAACATAAAGGAAAAAACTTTTTTTGTAACCCATCAGGATTATCTTCAGAATAGCTTTCTACCATTTCCATTAATTCTTCTTTGGTAAACGCGTTAGAACTTCTTTTTCTGGTTTCAGGTTCAGCCTGAAGCTTTTTACGTTTTGTATCCCTGGCCAATCTAGCAAATTTATAGTTAATATCTTTAAATGGATCAATTTTGATGTTAAATTCTAGAAAATATTTTTCTTGAACCATTTGAGCAGTCCTATTCCAAAGTGTTTTCACACTAGCTTCAGTATAATCAGTTCCATCTCTTTTTTTTCATGTTAAAACCATAATCTTCAAGAATTTTTGCTATAACTTGTTCAAAAGTATCCTTTTCTTCCAGAAACATTCTAAACTGTTCCCACGCAGACTTTTTTGTCTTCATTGTATTTCGCGGTATACTTTGCTTAATTGTACTCTCTATTTCATTTATTGAATTATTTCCAAATCTTGTATTATTCATGTTAATAATACTTATTTAAATTTTTGAAACAGTTTTAATAATTTTTAAACCGTTAAATAAATAAATAAACAACTTAGAAACCACTAACAAAGATTTTATATTGAATTTTATCACAGACTGATAGAATTTTATACTCATAGATTTGATATATTAAACGTCAAAAAATTGCCGCGACAAGACAAAAAATTGCCAGTTCAAAACCTTCAAATTTTGTCAGTTATCAATTTACTCTAGTGAAATAGTCAATGAAAACGTGTAGGCTATAGAATTGAAACGAAAGCTGATTGGGTTAAAGCAAGATATTCAAAAAATTAAAGTAGGTATATTATTTAAATAAAAATATATATTCGACTTACTAAAATCCTTATTCTAAAATGTCAGGATCATCATCAATAAAAATTTAACTTATTCTCAGTATCACAATAACTGAAATATATACAAATGTCCATCCAACCACAATAATAATAAATTACAAAAAAAATAAAACCTCCACGAAAAAAAAATTCAAGAAATCCAATTAATAACGATTTCTGTTTTTAAATCGTATTGACATATTTATGACATAATAAAGGAAGTCGGCACGACGTAAGAATACAATGGGACCGCTTTCATGAAAGTTAGTGTGAACATTACGGGCAGTGTAAACTGACTGGCATCCTCATGGTTAAGGCGGTATGATGCGCTGTTGCCGACACAAGAAAGCGGAAGCCGGGTATAATTTTAGAGACAAAAAAAAAGTTTCAAGCATTATTTCAGTTTTGTTGTAATGTATAGATAATTATAGACATTATATATAAAGGTTATAAATACCATAAAAATGATAAAGATACATAGAAATCGATGAAATGAATTAATACAGGTATACAGGGTGTAGGGCTTAGACAATCAAAGATTCTTTTGGGTGACTATAACCCGTTGAGGTCAAAGTAAAACTGCAGTAAGAGTTTTAACAAGGAACGGGCACCTGAAAAAGCTTAAAATAGTGGAGGAAGAAGATAGCACATCAGCTATACAGAATCTTAGGACATTACCGGACAGAAGAGGAACATTCACCCAAGCTGCCGATATCCTAAAATTCCCCCGGGAAATAAGACTAAACTGGCTACTAACCTCTGAGGCTTTCCTTAGGAAGAGACAAATTGTGAAATTAGATCCAACTTCTAATACAAGAAAACTAACTGTAGTAGCGGGGGAATCTTAAAAAACATCAATTCAATCCCTAAAAAATTCATCTCGTTCACTAACTTAAAGAAGGCGTTTACAATTTTGGGAAATCATGTGGAAGAATGCTCCAAAAGTGCCAGGAATGTCAATCGACAAAGCTAGTCATGGTCTGGATTCCTATCCAACAGTTTTCCATGAAGTACATACCATCCAGAAATTTTAAATGTGATTTACAGCAAAAAATGATAATTTCTTGAATTCTGATATTTTTCAGTGATCCGGCATCATGGCAAGGCGCCAGTTTCATTCACAAGTTACTACCGATGCCGCCGTCCAATCATTTCCTGATTCGGATGAGCGCAGACGTTACCGCCACGCGGCTTTCAATATAATATCTCCGCTGGTCCATTTTCGTCCTGTTGATGTTGAGATTTTCGTGAAATTTTTGAAGATTTATATAGTTCTTTTCAGTTCTTAAAAATTGACCTGACCTTAGATGGGATAATGACATGCAATAATAGTTATTTACATAACTAGTTATGAAAACAGCGATATTGTTCAACAAGCGTAATATTTGCCAAAACCAGCGCCAGCGAGTTCTGCAAATTACGCGAGTTGAACAATGTCGCTCTATTCATAACGTGTTCACGTACAGCGTTTTATCTAATTCCGCGCTTTTATAATAATTCATAAAATCTTCAATTACAATGGTAATATTAAAGTGGATTCAAATGGTGTTAAAAGTATTGTAACTATGAAGTATTCACCCAGAAAATTGACTTACTTTAAATAACTATGTCCTGAATAATGTTGTTTTTAATGTTTATAAATCTTAAAATACTATTGAATTAAAATAATGGGGTAATTGTCAGTTTGAATAATGAAATAATTGGAAGTTTTGACAGTACCTAATTAATAAATTATCCTTTGAAACTCATGTGGTATCTCTATGTTGAAACTGAAACAGTTATGTAATATGTATGATATATGAAGGTTATGAAAAATGTGACGTTACCTAACGTCAAGGAGTGACTAAAAGTGTCACATTTGATAGCGGAATTAGATAAAAGTATTAGACGTAACAGGGTGGTCTTTATTTTGTTGGCGATTTATAAATTATTACCTGAAAACTTTTGGGCCATTCTATACTTCGTACTTTTTTTTCATCAAGTATAATGTGGTTCTGCTCGATAAATCCGAAAAGCTTTATGGTTTAACCCAGGTAACCAAACTGTCGAAAATGACGTCAAAAAGATGGCTATTTTTGGACATTATTGGTCTGGTACGTCTAATGACCATACATTGGCGTCATATAGACGTCTAAACATGGACTTTTCTATCATTCCCAAAGGTCCAATGAAAGTCTAACTAAATACCGGGTTGACGTCTAATTGACTAGTAAAAATGACGTCACCGTGACCTCGGATTATGGTCTATCTAAGGACTTCACTGACGTTAGAAAGACGTCATACAGCTGTGACTTACTTACGTCTTTTAGACGTCATTTTCTAACGTCAGTAGACGTCTTTTAGCCCAATATGATGCTGTCGTTTAGACGTCATATAGACGACAGTGGTTACCTGGGAAGTCAAGTCAAGTCAGTTTCTGAGATCGTGAAAAGATCTATACCTCTTTTCATTTGTCTAATAAATAAACCTTAATAGTTCATTTTAATATGTTTCATTAGCTATAAACGCTCTATGGCGTCGGAAACATTTAAGATATTTAACGAAGTATATTAAAAAAGATTCTTTCACGTCCAAAAGATGAAAGTTGTATTTCTTAGATTTATCATTTATTTCAAATGTTTAGGAAACAAACTAATCCAAATGGTAAGCGCTCCGAATTCTGTTGTTTATGAAGTGTTAACTCCGAGTTTTTTAATCTTTTTGACAACCACTGAGAGTTTAAAACCGATATAATAAAACAAGTGCGTTTTGTAAATATCTATTACAACCAGGATTTTACTTTTATTTATTTAAATTAATGTTTCTCAGCTTCAAAGGACATTGGCACAATTACAATGTAAATATTGCAAAGTGAAGTCAAAATATATTGTTAATTTATCTAGAACTGATTATATTTTTTGCACTGAAGTGTTAATGTCCTTCAAGTAATTTGGAGCATTCAATTTTTGGTCCGGAGAATTCAGAATTTCTGGTAGGGGTGTTCTTTTTTCTGAACGTTGCTGTCAATCACTGATAATAGTTTGACGTAAAGAATGGTATTGCCATAATGGCATAAAGAAGAGCGTTCTGAAGTTATTAGATGGCATCTGTATCTGTAGAGTAAGGAGGCTGAGTGTAGGCTCGCAGCACTTAGGCCACATGTCATCCATTGTACATCCTACCGAGGAGCTGTCTTCCTAGGTCATCTACCATCCTGTCCTTCCCAGAAAGGTGGAAGTTTTTTAAGCCTTGGTACAGGATTTCCCTTCTATATTGAGAGGAATATGCTGATTTCAGAGAACTTCAGTGTTTTTGGTCGTATATTTCAGTAGATCTCCAGGAATATACCTATATTTTTTATGGACGCTCCAGCAAATTTGAAAAAAAAATAACGATTTTTATATTAATATACAATGATTTTCCACATTTGTGAACTCTGTCCGCTTTCCATGTGAAAAACCGATAGGAATCCCTATAAACTCGTTCTCGTATATCAATATTAGATTGAAGTAGCTGAAAATTGAGTGGAAAATAGTTTTCAGGACTGTAAATGACATGGAAATACAATAAATTGCTACTTCTATGGGAATTTTCTTCGATCGGTTTTCTTTGTAGGCCCGATATGTGGCCAGAACGGATATATTATGGTAGTTTTTCATCGGAAAATGTAACAACCCTACAAGAGATATGTTTCGTTCAACCTACTGAAACGGGGTTGCGTGAGATGGTCAACTTTTATTAGAAAATATATTGCTGTTACGAGATTTAACCTTTTGAAAAAATTTAATTTATATTTATTCTCTTCTCCGTAGACTAGATGATATAATAACTAATATGTGAGCAATAAATGACCTAACAATATTTCATAAACGTCAGAAGATTATTCTTGAAGCTGGAACGGTTCCGAAACGTTGGAAATAAAAATTTCCAAAACAAACTAAATATTTTATTCATTAAACTGCTCTCTTTAATAATAACTTTTTGCAAAACCTCATGAACAGCTTGATGGTTTACTCTCATTTTATTCAAAAATATGTAAACTTTAAAATTTAAATAATGTAACAGTATAAAGGATCTAGGATGTTTGTGTCGAGGAAAAGCAGGACAAATCGATAAATGGCTTGACAATATGGCTTTTTGCGTTTTTCTTCAAAGTCTAATATCTTAAAGAGGAACGACATGACCTACTTCGAGGGTTTCAGGTTAACATATCATGGTCCAGTTAGTCGAAAAGAAAGTGACAGAATATCCCGTTTGCTGATTTATAAGAGCTTTCTGCTGGATATTATATGCTGCTAGCAGAAATCATTTCGTGCACTGATGCCAAGTGATATTTTTAAAGTAATATAAGTATAAATGTGTTTTCTATTAACTTTTTTATGCAATTTTATAACTATATGAATGGTAACCTACAAATAATGAGTTTTATACAGTTTGTTGGAAAGCACCCCCGTAAAATCCGCATTTTTCAACCGATTTTGTTTTAATTTTTTTTGTTAGATTCAGTATCAAAAACAGTATTTAGGCTGCTGATTCTGTAACAAATTGAAGATGTTATTAAATTTAGATCACAATATTTTTTTATAAACGTGACAACGTTGTTGAAATAATCATTGTGAGTTGTCAATACTTTATCCTGCTTGTTCTAAAGGAAACGACATGGTAGGAACAGCAAGGAAACTGTCAAAATAAAAAATAACAGAATAGATAGGCAATCGAATTGTCTATGCTCCAATAAATATTGCAGGGGAGTGAAAAAATGGATAAGAATTTAGGTAGGTATCTACTTATCTTGGAAAGTTTGAAATGGGAGACTTGGTTCTGTTTGATTTGCCAGACTATTTCACTAGAGTAAATTGATAACTGACAAAATTTGAAGGTTTTGAACTGGCAATTTTTTGTCTAAAAATTATTAAAACTGTTTCAAAAATTTAAATAAGTATTATTAACATGAATAATACAAGATTTGAAAATAATTCAATAAATGAAATGGAGAGTACTATTAAGTATACCGCGAAATACAATGAAGACAAAAAAGTCTGCGTGGGAACAGTTTAGAATGTTTCTGGACGCACGTAATTATACATTATAGAAAAGAATACTTCTGAACAAGTTATAGCAAAAAATCTTGAAGATTATGGTTTTAACATGAAAAAAAGAGATGGAGCTGATTATACTGAAGCTAGTGTGAAAACACTTTGGAATACGACTGCTCAAATGGTTCAGAAAAAATATTTTCTAGAATTTAACATCAAAATTGATCCATTTAAAAATATTACCTATAAATTTGCTAGATTGGCCAGGGATACAAAACGTAAAAAGCTTCAGGCTGAACCTGAAACCAGAAAAAGAAGTTCTAACGCGTTTACCAAAGAAAAATTAATGGAAATGGTAGAAAGCTATTCTGAAGATAATCCTGATGGGTTACAAAAAAAGTTTTTTCATTTATGTTCGTTCGAATTAGCATGGCGTGGAAATGAAGCTGCTAATTGTGATATTAGTTACTGTAAAAAAGAATATTATAATAAAGGTAATTTTACTGGCAGGGTAGAATATAGGTTATTCAATATTTTCCAAAACGACACAAAGAGGATCTAAAGTTATGATGCAAAACAATCCCCAAAATAATGCTACAACGTACAATTATAATAATGTTATAATTTTTTTGGCTTTGTATAATTGAAGTTTGCAATAAATAAAACGTTTAAACATATGATTTATTAGTTTTTCTCTCGTGAAATAGTCATGTCGAATACCACTCAATTAAAAAATTTTACCTTACAAAATTTTCACTCTCGTGGTATTATATATAATAAGATCTGATATCGACAGGGAATTCGAAAATTTTGAAAACTTATACTAACCCAGTTGACGAGACGAGCTAAAAATGGTGCATAGAACTGAAGCCGAGAGGGCGCATAACGTTGTCTATTAACCCCTAACTCCTCAGCGTGGTATGATACATGCAAAAACCCTCTCGGCCCCAGCTCTAGTATCTAAATTGGTTCAAGAAATTATTTAACTTAGTCACTGATTTCAAAAGTGATTTGGTAAGTACTATAAATTTAAATGTATCTTTTGATTGGTGGCTACAATGACAAATTTTTATTTCAATACAACTAAAAACGAAACTTTTAACGGTCGTTTTGAAATTTATTATCTACAATAAATTTTCTACGTCTTGTAACTTATTTTTAAGTATAAAAATAGTTGTTTACTATTTCTGATGTATCTATCTATTAAATTGATGTCAACGGAATATTGTAAGCTAATGTGTTATTATTTCAACATAAAAATAATTTTACGAGCTTGAAGATCATCAGAAACTGCTGTTACAACCCAATAAATCACGCCTTGCTTCAATCAATTTGCTATGGAACTATGCTAGAGGTTATAGAACAGTTAAATGCAGTATGTAGGATTTGATTAAACATTTTCCAAAATCCAAGAAAGATCTACGATGGAGTGGCGTATTACTTGAGTTGAAATATTTTGAATAAGTAAAGAAATTGAGGTTGAGCAACACAACTATATGTGAAATATCATCTGTAAACTCATGAAGGGCTTTTAAAAAAAGTATGAAAGAAACTTTTTATCGAAAATCCATTTATGCAAACTATAAAGTTCCTCGTATATTTTCACGGTTATTGAAACAATGCAGGCTTTTATTTTGAAAGAAAATGTAACACACATTCTGCGATTCGCAGCATGGTATTATGTATAGTAGAAAATGGTCAGCAGGAGAGAATTTTCTCTCTGTAGGAGGCTGAATACTTTTTATTTAGCCATTTTCTTTCCGTTGTCGTTTGAGCACTTCTTCTCGTTGTTTCACATTTTTTATCGGTTTATGGGATGTAGTTACAGTTAATTTTCTACAATCCTTTCAGCCACTATTTAACACGGATCTAATATATTTTGTATCCAATACTAAGTAGTAGTACCTAAGAGATCTATTGTGTTCCTGAGGAAAGTGTTACAGATGATTCAAGAAATTATAGGATAACCGTAGCCTTAAAGGCAAGACTTTCTCTTGTGCCCTGTAATGGAGAGTTCCTCTTCCAGTCCACACAATATCCTATGTCTCCTCTACACTAGTTTGAGTACCTATAGCTTTAGCCTGCTGGAAAAAATTGTTATAAAAGTCTTCCTTGATTCAAAAGTACTTTAAATGAAGAGAAATTCTTCTTAAAACAAGTTTATATTTGTATGAATTTGCTATGGCATGTAGGTATCCTACTTTTTGCGTTCTATACAAAAATTGGTTTAACATATGAAAAAAATTAGTGAGATGAAATTTGTAGTGAATTCTACGCTCTACAAAGAAATGCTTCCATGATTTTCAAGAGCTTCGCTCTCACTATATTGCTGTTTGTACAACAAGGGAGGAAAGATAATTAAATATAATTTTAATTATAAACTCTAATTGTTTTTTATTGTAGAATAAATATTTTATGGTGTTCGTAACATGAGTGACAACATAGATTTATAATAATTAATCGTTAAGGTCAAAAATGTAGTCGGTCATGCAGTAACATTTTTTTGGTTAAAACTTAATCAACAATTTATCAAGGTAGATCACAGTTCACAGTCCACTGTTCAAACAAGGATTATTTGGTAGTATAGTCAATACTTTTGGTTCTGTATATACCTAGTAAGTCATGAGAAACTATACATAGTATTACCACAGATTATAAAGGGAACAGATACGAATCCCGATGAAACATCAAACGATTTTCAGCTCCGTCTTCAATGACCTTGGACCTTTAACTCGGTATGGCCGCGATGTTGCCAGTTTAAAATATTTTCTGAATTTCCTACCAAATTGCAGTGTTGAATCGGGGACTATAACAATTTCTAGTGCTGGATCTAGAATTTTTGGTTAGGTTAGGTTTCTAAGTAAACTAAGTTGTTTATTTATTTATTTAACTGTCTAAAAATTATTAAAACTGTTTCAAAAATTTAAATAAGTATTATTAACATGGATAATACAAGATTTGGAAATAATTCAATAAATGCAATAGAGAGTACAATTAAGCAAAGTATACCGCGAAATACAATGAAGACAAAAAAGTCTGCATGGGAACAGTTTAGAATGAAGGATACTTCTGAACAAGTTATAGCAAAAATTCTTGAAGATCATGGTTTTAATATGAAAAAAAGAGATGGAACTGATTATACTGAAGCTATTGTGAAAACATTTTGGAATATGACTGCTCAAATGGTTCAGGAAAAATATTTTCTTGAATTTAACATCAAAATTGATCCATTTAAAGATATTACCTATAAATTTGCAAGATTGGCCAGGGATACAAATCGTAAAAAGCTTCAGGCTGAACCTGAAACCAGAAAAAGAAGTTCTAACGCGTTTACCAAAGAAGAATTAATGGAAATGGAAATTCTGAAGATAATCCTGATGGGTTACAAAAAAAGTTTTTTCATTTATGTTCGTTTGAACTAGCATGGCGTGGAAATGAAGCTGCTAATTGTGATATTAATTACTTTAAAAAAGAATATGATAATAAAGGTAATTTTATTGGCAGAGTAGAATATAATCCAATCTTTTCCAAAACGACACAAGGAGGATCAAAAGCTTTATCTGGCAGTAAGTGGCTGGTAAGAAATAATGCTAACAACAATTTGTGTCCCGTTCGTTTATTTTTGAAAATTATTGAAAAAAGATAATCCAATTCTTATCTAACAACAACAAGATTATTTTTAACAGTACATCCAAATTGGGAGGAAGGAATATGGTACAAAAATTCACCATTGGGAATTAATACAATTTCAAAGTGGACGAAAATATCGGCAGAATCAATTGATATACACAAAAAAAATAAAAATAACCAATCATTAATAGAGCTTCTGCAATATCTGCATTAGCAAAAGAAGGAGTTGGTGAACAAGAAGTAATTAAGCTTACAGGACATTCTTCTGCCCATTCTTTGAAACCATATTTACAATTAAATGAAGAACACCATTTCCAACTTATAGAGAACCTTCGAGAAAATAAAAATAAAGAAAAGGAATCCTCAGTTTCTAACTTAAATTCATCACAGGTTATGATGCAAAACAATCCCCAAAATAATGCTGCAACGTACAATTATAATATTTGTACTTTTTACATAAATAAGTAATTTTTTTTTCATAATGTTATTATTTTTTTGGCTTTGTATAATTGAAGTTTGCAATATATAAATGTTTAAACATATGATTTGTTAGTTTTTCTCTCGTGAAATATTCATGTCGAATTAAAAATTTTGTAAGGTAAAATTTTTCTCTTGTATTCAAGTTTGTTGCTTTTAGGTAATTTTGCTCATGACATTTAATCAATTTTGTTAAAAATGTCATTCGCAAAATTGCCAAGCAACAAACTTTCAAGACAATCGAAAAATTTTGCCGACAAAATTTTCACTCTCGTGGTATTATATATGAAAAACTCACCCTTGCAGTTCCCAAACACAGATCGTCCATAAATTATTATTTATCCTCCCATTTTTGTAATATTCTATTCACTTTTTAATAAGCTGTAGCTCCGTATTTCTTTGTAAACTAATTTTATAACTGTACACTTTTTAAATAATTAATATCTCGCAATAAATAGTATATTACGTAACTAAGAAAATAGTTTGAACTCATTTCAAATGTTTGAAATACGAACGTGTCTTTCCACAATGCATCTGTGACCAAGAGACTGCTATTATAAAGGAGATTATTGATGTCGACTACTTGCTTCGAATGCCGGAAAAGAAGCAATATCCCGTGAAGGAAAAAATATAAAATAAAATGAAAAAAATAAACGATTTTTATATGGGAATGGCGAAAATGTTTGAACATTTTAAGAGGTTTGCCTCTTATGCTGATATTATTATTCAACGATCCTTTGCAGAGGTCGATACAATAGATTATATACAGGGTGTCGCACGACGAGTTAAAACTATCTGTATATGGCAAAATACTAATAGTAAAATCATGAAAATTTTCACCTTTTGGTTTTCGGATGCGATCTTTTTAACTAGAATATTTTCAAAGATGGCAGAC
>CAJUYH010008079.1:0-16158 GCA_910591685.1 Galerucella tenella | reverse complement strand
AGTAACGGTCCACCGGTCAAGGCTCCTCAAGGTCTTGTGTTTACGCTTCTCAATCGTGCAAGTCTATTTAGATGAAGAGATTTCTTACAGATATATTTCATCGCCATTCTTACACTTTTATTTTTTTTTTCTGATTCATCCCGCGGTTGTACACTTACACCATCGAAGAATATTCATTTTCGCAACTGATTGAGATTATATTGACTGCCAATTAGAATTTAGGCGAGTGACAAACATATTGATGAGGTAAAAAAATAACACGGCAATCGACAGTGACACGATTACGTGGCAACCTTGTATCGTTTTATTGTATAGGTGGAATCTTTTATTAGCGAAGGATCCAGGACATTATTATAATTGTCATTCATACAAATTGTTAATGAAGGCCACAGTACTTGTTTATAAATACAAAACGACATAATCAAATGGGAGGATCTTTGTAGTCCTCGATCGATATTGATCGAGTCTTCCTGATTTGACTTTGAATGTCTGTTTAATTATATACAAGAGACGCCTAAAGACACATGCGAAAAATAGCTTCGATACTTTTCTTTATTCTGATCCGACAACACGATTAGATTTATTCTCGATTATTTATGACCTTATTGCCATCATGCTTTACTCGTATATAAGGTCAAATGTTGGTTTTACATGTGTGTACGTTAGTAATCAAATTTGTAATTAATTTATTGCAATACATCGAATGAAGAGACGCAACTTCGTTTGAGCTGTGTAGGTATGAGCGTGGTAGCACAAACAAACAAGGCCGTAACAATAGTACAGTGTTTGAACACAAAAACGTTGCATAATGGTCACAACATAGCCAGTAGCATCGGTCACGCTTCGTAGAGTAATGCCACGCCATTATCGTCTTCATCATTTCGATAACCAAATAATTGCGACTAATATAATATTTTTAACGGGAATTGATTTTAGTTTATCTTGCAATTATGGCCATTTTTATTTATTATTTTTCTACTACTTTCTGAATTGTCGTGTGAATGAAAATGATAAGTAGAATAAAATTAAAATGAGGCTTTGTTAAATTTTTTTCAATATATTTAAAAATTATTTACCAAATTTTATTTTTGTTTCGACATAAATTTATTTTTTTCATCGGAGATTTAGATTTAATTAAAAATCTCCGTCGATAATAAAAAAGTGAGAGAAAAAGAGAAAGAGATAGAGAATGGAATATGGTGGTGAGAAGTGAATGGGTGAGACAGTGTCCTAATGGCCGCACGAAGTTGTGTACTCGCACGGAATCAGTCTCTCGACACGTGCCTTTTTGCGCTCTATACACTCGCATATATATATATATATATATATATACAACAAGAAAATGTTCTTGTCGCATTATAACCAACCCGCGACAGCCGCAACGATTGCAAGTCGGGTCAGCTCGGGTTTCTAGGCGATTCGGTAGCAACATAGCGGCACATACTCGCGTCGCCGTTTGTAACCGATGACTCCGTAAAATATGTATATATATATATATATATATAAACATTGTTGGAGTTGTCCAGGCAATTGGCGCGCGTGACACCGTACTTACAATGATTTCCAGACACATTAAATGTCAAAAATGTATGTCAGATATTTTAGATGTGATGTGAGTTCAAAAAAAAAAAAATTAATTTAAGAAAAACGATATGAGGAAGAGATGACTGACGAGATTTTAATTATTCAGGTTGTGATAATATGTATATAGTTATGAGGTTGAGTTGATAAATACATGTTTTGAGAGAAACAGGTGCAGCCGGAAATGGGCATATATATATATTTATATATATATACATGAATATGTATGACTGCTCTCACGACTTTCCTCGGGATTGGCGGAAGGAGCGCCCGCACCTCGCACACGCGCGCACACACGATAGATTGCAATGAGATTTTCTATTCTTGGACCAGGCCACGATTATTTATAGACTTGTCGACGTATGATCGCCATTTTGCCACACTTTTTCTTTATATATATAATCGTATATAATCTGCAAAACATCAGTCATCTTTCTTTTTCATTTATGTACGCGACAGCGACATCAACCTACACATATACACATCACACGCGCTAGTTTGTGGTTTGAAATATAATGTATAGCGCAACTCTGTCGTTTCATTGAACCATAACGACCTTCATATATATATATATATATACAAAGAAATCTCACGAGCAAGTTCATTTAATTATTATTTTTTTTGTTGTTCATTTGTTGATATGTTTTTTTTTTAATTTTTATCTCTTATAATTCATTTATACGGATCAGAACTCTGAACTATTGTGGGATAAGAAAAAAATTGGCATTTAATTTTTATTGGTCATTGTACTTTTTTCCTTTTTTACTCCACCATTTTGTTTGTGTAACAGTCGCAAGTTGCGAGCACGAGTGCGGCACTTGACTCACACGCGATCTTTATTTGTACAAGTGATCTTTCATCGTGTATATATTCATCCATTTCTCTTTTTTTTAACGACTATTTTAGACTTTTATAATAAATTTATTCTACATATATTATGAAGATACACATTCTTTTTTATTTTTTTGCAGGATTCATTAACATTAAAATTTCATAATGGGGAGAAAGTGATCTATACACTCCGGTTACATTTATGTATCGAATAACATCTTGTCACACTCTACACAAGGCCGCACATACTCGCACTCACAAACACACACACACACACACACATACGCACATACACACAAGCCCATACTCGCAATTATCTCCAGCGGGTTGCACTAGAATAGTTGAGTGCTAGCGATTCATCTCGTGTGACAAAATATTTTTATACTGAATTTTATCTTGGTTATTACTACATTATTCAATTTATATAGCTATTGCTAGTGTAATAATTATTGTTCCTGTCCATTTCTGAAGATCAATCGAGGTTTCCATAAATTCTTATTATTCCATATTTTTTTTTTTTCATTTCATCAATAAAATCACGTCAATAATTCCAATATATAATATTTCATTTCTTTCTCTAAACATTCAACAAATTTTAATGATATTGTGAAATATGTTTTTATATTTTAATTTTTGAATACTAGAAATTTCAATCCTTCCAATTGCTAATGAGGTCATTGCCATCTTCCACTGCGGGTTTTACCAAATATATATACATATATAAAATTAGATCAACACACATAAGACACACATACACATGCTTGTCTGGAATTCTTTTTAAGGCACAAGTTACTTTCTAAATAAAATTCAGTAGTGCCATAACATAAATCTAACAGTAACCTGAATGGTATGTTCGGATGAATAAACAAAAATATTTAATAGCTCCGATCCCTAAAAGCAAATAAAAGAGAAAAAAATTATTTGACCATGACCGTGAGCAGGGTTGCACTGGCCCACCGGGATACCAGAAAGTTTCCCTATGGGCCGGTCGTATTGCGCGATAGTTGACCGAATTTGTCAATTGAAAATTAGCCGGCATTGCCAAACTTCCCGGTGCAATTTGCATAACCAATCCGACGTTAGCCATGAGTAAGAAAATCTTCTCCATCGCTATATGTTTAAACATATAAATTGTCGTTCAGGATAACACTCGTAAGTTTCATTCTCGTTCTCGCTCTATCTCCACTGCTATCTCTCTTGTCACCTTTCTTTCCCTTTTTCATTCCACAAACCCTGGTCAAAACCACCAAGAGACGAAGAATTACGAGTCGAAAGTTTTAAGAGCTCCGCATATTGCACAACAATCGCGCTCGCAATATCGCAACTTCTCCAGGCGCGACCTGCCGCCCACACCGCTATTGTAATATATATCCCGATGTGAATATACAGTAGACAGTGACGACGTCGATCAAGTTGGGAAAGAAAAGAATAAAAAGAGGATGAAGTCTAATTCCTTCGGGAAAAAGAAAAAATAATAAAATAATAAAATGGAACATTTGTATATAGACATATAATATCAGTGTATATCAGCAAGTAAGCAGGTAGTTGTTCGCACGCGCTGATTGCACGATCATTTGTCATACGTGGCGATTGTGTTTTGCGTCATGGAAAATAAAAAATAAAAGTATACGCGAACATTGACAGCAAACAAATAATTCATACATATATCGACAATGACAAATGTAAAATATATATCATGGCAACAATTTTTAATATACAAATGGCGATATAAGGTGTATGCAACGTAAAACCTTATTATAATTGAGGAATATGACACACTCACTTGATAAGGATTCTCCAGAAACAGCCAAAGCTGGATCCATTTGGCACTTCGCTCGCATATGATATCGTCATACTATCCCGTTTACTTTCCTCACGCCAATAAAAACAACAAAATGAAAATAATTGAGTGACGGTTGAGCATTCGTGGATCTGGCAAAAGATTAACAATACACAACGAATAAAAAAAAAAAAGTATTATTAAAATTAAAAATGGAACGGTTGATATCAGGAATGGCGTAAGACGACCGCTCTTCGTTGATATCGATTTAATGTCATTTGGATGAAAAATAATGAATTTAAACTATCGTGGCAAAGACATTGCACATAAGGACGACGTTTCGCCCCAAGTATCACTAACCAGATGACCGACCGACTGTGAATTGTCTACTGACTGAGCTCCACTGCACGGGCGAATGGAGAACGGGGCCCAACGCGGTTACCACCACTACGACAATCCAATGCGCGCTCAGGTACGTAGGAATCAACAGACAAACCCGCATTAATTAATAACACCTGTTGTAACGAATATTTATCTATATACCATCACTGTTTGTCTGTATCAATAAAATACCAAACGACAATTTAATCACGAATAAATTAACTTGGCAACATCAATATTATTTATTTGATGTGATTTTCATGTTGTGAGTGTTGAATGTGTTGTAAATTTTTATGGTAAAGGTGATGATCAAAATGAATACTATACTGCGCCACTCTACCTAATACAAAAGAATGATCTTTGCTGTGAGGAGAATAAGAGAGAAAGAGTAAAGAACGAATCGAAGAGACGCCACCCCGCGGTGAATTTCCGCATCGTCCGCTCACCTTGCCACGGCCTAGCCTCCGGGCGCAATAATTTACAACCTTCTTTGTCGATATATGCGAACTGGATTTATGATTCCGAAGATCACTTTTTAATTAATTATATTATATTCGATGAAAATATGAATTTTAATATATAAAAAATATGAAAATAGTTATATCTGTGTTTTGTCATTGTATTGAATTAACCTCTGTGAATAAATGTTTGAATATTTGGACATTCAACGTGAATGGGAAAGGGAATAGCCACTATCCTACGTACTCTCATTACAAGATACTAATCGAGATATTGTACGGATGGAATTCTTCCTCGTTTTATATTATCATGTCTTGTCACGAATTGTCCTTCGGCTCCAATTACACAAAAAATATTTTACAATAATTCACAATCATTCAATAACGTTTGTCTTTTTCCTTTTTTTTTTTTTTTTATTTTAAATTATTTAGTTAACAAGTCACGTTAGTGTGATATCCTTTTGAATATTGTAAATAATTTCTGCTGAATTGTGCAGTAATTTTTTTTCATACTCAGTAATTCGCATTCTTATCACCTGTGTCACGCCATTTTTGCCTATTGTGCATGGCAGTGAGAGAAATATTTCGTGACAAATATCATGATGACCCTGAATCAAATCAAAACCAAATAATTAGAAGCCAAAATATATTTTATTTAAATATATGTGTATATTTATTTTCCATTTTATTTTTTTTCCAACATACTTGAATTAATGTTGAAACTGATTTAACTTTTTGACTATTTCTCAAGATGTCTCTTGTAATATCGGCAGCGCATAAACCAATTGCTGTATTTGTATATCCCTTTAAACATCTCACAGCCGAGCCACTAAAAATTCATTATAAATTTTTATTTTGCCGTAAACATATTATGAAAAAAGAAAAACAGATGATCTCATGTTGCTTCATAAATTTTTAATAGACCTACGCTCTGACAACATTCTTCGTCATTTCGTTCCATCCCTCCTCATCCATTTCCAAACCAATATTTGGTAAAATATCACGAAATGGTACACCAGCGACATTAACACCCGACCAAAGTGGCACTATAAAACCACATACACTAGAAATTCGATTGTATGGCCTCACTTTCTCTGTTCATTATGTTGAGCAAGCCACCTAAACCATTGCTAGTTCGATATGTAATGATTTTATGCTATTAAAACATTTACCCTGACTGTCCCCATGCTCGCCAATAACAAAACCCTGAATAGATTTCGGCGATATACCAAGTCGTTCACTTATTAATGATCGCAATCTTGCCGAGTCTAAATGACAACCAGTACCAATTATTCGATTCACTGGTAAACCACTCATTTTCCATGTTACCCACGACAATATGTCAACTGTAATGAAATTTATGTACAATACAGTTTCATCGTTTCCGAAATGTTGGCTAATAAAAATCTAATGTTTCAACCTGGATTGGATACAATGAGAAATACAGCATTGGGACTATACTCCACCAATGGTGGAATTATATTCTTCATAATTTCCGTATTTCTCTTCACCAAATCCAATCTATTTTCTCCTTTTCTCTGTCGTGCACCAGCCGCCAAAACAACAACCCTTGAATTACTTGATAAACTAAAATCTATCGCAAACCATCGAAACAATCATACTAGATTTCTATATTACCATCATCGTATGAACAATATCGTTACCTGTGCCGTACTCTATGTGTGGATCGTCGAGAAATACAGCGCCATGGCTATAATCCAATCCTTCGCCTTCTAATTTTTTTGGAAACGCATCGACAATTGATACGTGACTGCTAATCCTCTGACACATAATGGAACGTATTGAAGACGAAATTTTTTCATACGCCAGAGCGAGAATTAGAATATTATTCACTACCTGAAATAAAAGAGCGTTGGCACACGCGACCCCTACCATACCCGCACCTACAATCGTTACTTTATCAACGCCATCTCTTATTGGATCAGTGACTTTACACAAAAGTTCATCCCGAAGACACGGTGTTGGTCTAATATCATTAAACAATCATTTTTTAAATGATTATTACACGTGAAAATTCTTCAAATATTTATTATATCACAAAATCATTTACTCTGCTTACTCGAAACTGACCCCTTTTTGTGTATCCATTTTTGCAGTTAATTTTCCAGATAATATAATGTCTGTTTGATTAGATAATCCGGTAAAGGATTTGTGACGCCGATTGGTTAGATAATTATCTAACTTCGAAGACAGTTTAATATTTTTGCTAATATGCGGCAAATAACGCGATAATAATCTCACACTCATATTTGTACAGCAGACTGTGCTTCCATTGACCCTTGTGACAGGTCTTCAATATCGTCACATGGCGTCGAATTTTAATTAATTATTTTCTACATGTCACATATGACACTCAAAATTCACATCTACCAATTGTTCTCCACAATCAATAAATAAATTGTCAGCAACTTCAGATTATTTGAATTAGTCACACGTTGTCCTAATATATATCTCTTCATTATGTTGATTATTATACTGTTCGTTCTATTATAATACACGATAATATGAGCGTGCATTATATATTAGTATATTGCGATACAAAGGCGGCAAACAGGCGAATTTTCTGTGATATGTATTAGTGATATGTGGCCATTTTATGAATGTAATGAGCTTCTCTTCCTTATTACCGATATTTTGCAATTATTGTTCAATCTCTTGGGTGGGTAATTTCCTTTCTTTGATATTTTTCTAGTAAAAATATAATTTTAATTTAATAAAAGTCATTATGAAAAATTGACCTTAAAACCATAGCATGCAGTATCTCTATTTTTCGTTCGGAGAGATGCCGCACCGCTTATCAAGCACACAAATTTAAAACGCGTCAAAATATGGCATTACATTTGTAAACAGCGTCGGAATACTAGAGAAAACTCACGAAACAGGTGGAAAATTATCACAACAATGACACACTTGTAGTGTTCCTGAATATTTCAGTTGCTTATGATAATGTACAATATGGGGTACTCATCAATAAATCAATTGAAGAGAAATGTCCCATCAGGCTTGTCAGATTTATTGAACAATGGATGCACAGCAGGTCAGTTGAATTTATAATCAATAAAGACGACTCAATCAAGCGAAAAGTATATAAAGGATTACCACAAGGGGCGGTTCTTATCCCTATTTTTCATATAACATATATACTAGCAATGTTGTGTATGGCATACCAAAAGAAGTGAGTAGCTTGAAATTTGCTGATGTAACGATATATTGCTCAGGAGTAGCGTCGCAGAGAACAGTATTTTTATGACAAAGACGCTCTATCAAATAAACACCAACTTGCCAGATATTGGCCTTGATTTAGGTACAGCTAAAATAATCAGCATAATATCCTTTAACAGATCAGTAATAAACAAATAGAAAGGAGGAATCAATTTTATGAATAAGAAAATCACTGTAAAAAAGGAAGTCAAGTTTCTTGGAACGTGATTTGACCTCAAAATGAGTTTCGACATGCATTGTAAACTCTCTAGTAATGTCCTAATAGATGAAGCAAAAAAAAATGACAGTGGAAGATAGAGCAAGCTTTGTAGCATGAAATTTTATGATGGAAATTTTAGCATCAGGGAACGGCCAAATGAAAGAGAGTTTGAAGATGACACGAAGTTTAATGGTTCAATTTTGGAAAAAATGCCAAGGAAATGAAAATAAAATAATTACGGGTTACAGAAATAAGATTTTTTTGGCATAGTATGGGGCATTTACGAATAAAATTGTGACAAAGTGTGACATTGGGAAAGGTCACTTGATAGGAGAGGATAGGAGAGAACTCTTCAATGAATTCTTGAACAAATTCAATTTATGTGATAAAACTGTAGCAATATACAAGGATGGATCTTGTATGTGCCCTCTGGTAGTGTAGTCTATACAGAGAGAGAAAATACTCATGTCAATATCAAGAGAAGCCTTCCAAGAGATAGTAGTATTTTTACAACTGAGGCATGTGCAATAGCCGAGGCATTAAAATGGGTTACGAAGGAAGCGATGGAAATTGACACATTGATTTTATCTGATGCCTTAAGTGTGATATAGTCACTAGAAAATAATAAATTAGATACATATCAAAACTCTTACGTCACTAATATAAGAGAAATATTTTTTGCCATTAATAACGATAAGAAAAGTAAAAGTGATAATAAAAAAAATGTGATAGGCTAGATACCAGTCCATAAAGATATGAGAGGGACTGAGGTGGTAGATAATTTAGCCAAGAAGCCCCTAAAGTACCGAGGCAGGAGTACTGCAGCTATCCGTTCGTAGATTTCATACCGATTTTCAAATCAGAAATGCACATAAGAACCAACAATAAAGTGCAACAAAAATTAGAGAAAAAGGGTGCTTTCTACTTCTGAAACTTTTTTAAAGATGAACAGGTGTTCCCCTGGTTCAACAAACTGAAAGAACCGACAAGTTTTATAACTCTAATAAATAGGCTGCGTGCCAACCATTATAATTTAGACAGTTCTCTCGCCAGAGGAGAAGGGATAAAGCTTCACCGCCATACGAATGTGACGCTGCTCTGCAAGACATAAACTACTACGTTTTTGTATGCCGTCTATTTGAAGAGGAAAGGTCTTAATTATTACCAATTGGGTAGAGTCAAAGCAAGTAAACCAAAATGCATTTGGAACTGGATAAAAAACGAAGAGTGGCAAGCGCTTAAAGTGGTTTATAACTTTATCCGGAATACAAAAAAAATAATATAAAATAAAAAAGATTTTCGAAAGAATTAACGAAGAAGTAAATGTGCAAAATAGCTCAGCCGAGCTGGATGCACGTGACGTCAAGAAAAAAGAGAAAATTTACAAATGTGAAATGATACTACCACGTTGCAAAGAATCACATTTATTAGAACGGCATTTAGAACTTTGTAAAGAAAATTCAAGTTTGCATTTGTAAATTCCATTATGGCAAATTATATTTTTAAAAACAACCACTTCTGATCTCATGAACGTTCACTAAACGATTAACGCTCATCATGGGAATACATTATTGACGATCTTATCGCGTAATCATTGAAATATATCACAAGCGGCAACTCGCTCGCTGCAACAACTCGTCCGCATTTATCCTATATATGTAGCGTCGCTACATCCTATATTCGAGCGCAGCGAAAATACAAAATTCGTAACAATAATCGACTAAACTCGGCAATCATCGGAACAACACAAAAATTCTCCGTTTGTTGACAATCGACTTCCCAACCGAGACAACATCGAATTGAGTCAAATCAAAAATAATTTAGTCAGTCTATTTCGAACGTTGCTCGACAACACTCTTAACGTCTCGCACAGCATTAACTCGAATAAAACAAATTTACAAACTTGTATTAAATAAATAAATAAACTTGTGAAATTGACAAAAACATTGTTAGCGTATTTAAGATTCCTGACAACCGCAATCGCTACATATATTGATAATACTATAAAAAGATTTGATTATAATATTGGAAATCATGAATGCCAATTACGAATAATGAAATCACAATTTATTGAAAAAAAATTTACGATGTCAATTTTAAATAAATCCTACATATTGAGAATGAAAATATGGAAATTCCTGTCTGATACGAATGTTTGATTCAAGTGCGAGATTAAACAAATCACTTGTATGGGTTGATAATTACGATTCTTTCACGTATACAAATAAAATGTAACAGAGCATGAATACATAAAAGAGTTTAGATGTCGAAAAAAATTCAATGATAATCGATATTAACTTCTATAAATCGCATATTCTGAGATACCATGCTACATAACAATAGTTGGGATATTTTATTGTCGATAGTCATTAGATTCAATTAATATTTCGTGTTATTTTCAACCAGATTCAGATTGTGCAGGGGCTGGGAGATGGTTTTGCAATTATGAATAAACAAAATATGAATAAAATTATTGGAATGAACATTTATTGTACACAATGGATTTCAAACTCATTAAACACCGGTTGCATTACTGATCCATGAACGATAAAATGCGATTTCATGATATGGATGAGTGCTATTGCTATGCCCACAAAATGATTTTGATGGAATAATTCCAGCGAGGCTACCATGAATTGTTAATGGACCACCTTTATCACCAAGACAGGCGTCCTTATTAGTACCTGAATCAACACAAATTGTACTTTGTGTATGAACGTCTGCAAACTGACATTTTATTTTTTCAACAATGACCACATCTACACTTTCAAGAAACTTTGAATAATGTTTATCATCTCCGCCCCACCCGCTGATAACGGCAGTGGATCCTGGTATCGATTCTTGACTACTGTTGAATAGTGCTATTGGTCGCCGAGTTGAATCGATTTTGAATGGATTCTTCACATGTATTAGACCAATGTCGGGCTTATATCCTTTACTCTGCCAATGGAAATCTGGATGTGTAATTTTACGATCGACTTCATGTTTGCTACCACCCTCATTGTGCAACGTACTGCCAGCACGAATATAAATTTTATTTATATCAACAAGTACACACAAAGCTGTCGTGATTACCCATTCGGAAGAGATGATGGTACCACTACATCGAAAGATTTTATTGTGATATATGCTAACTTGATAGGGCAGACTTTCAATTGTTACATTTTTACCACCGATAATGCGGGTATCAATGTTTCGCGTCACAGGTCGTGGTTCAAAAGAATTAGCTGAAATGAGACCAAAATATAATGAATAAATCAATAATAAATAACACAGTACGTAAATATGATGATGAAGTATTATAGGTGCAAAAAATAAAATGTAGAAACTTACCGAAAACCGCGGTGATAATTGTTACGACCACTACGTATTTGTACATGTTGTCTCACACATGTTAGTTACTCAGATGATTTGTTCGTTTCATATTTCTTGCTTTTATATACATGTTAGCTTCTATAGAATATATTGAATTTATCGGTGTATCAAATTGATTTTTATATACTGATTTTGATAGGTACTAATCATTTTCCTAGAATATAGATTTTATCAAAAATTGAACTCGTTGTCACTTGGATAAGGAGCACAAATTACATCATCAGACGTAAATCAATTTAATGGTATCATGATATAGATAAAAGTATGACTGTCGTATTTGGAGCTTTTCATATAATTGTATTGCAAATGTACGATTATTCTTCAGTTGTAATAACGCATAATTGAAACCATAAAAAATGGTGAGAGTTAATTTTGAAATATTTTGACAGATGGAATTTCATTCCACATTTAATTAAAACTCAATTTACTTTCACCTACCCTAATTTCAAAGTAATAATAAAAATAGGGGAATCCATGATTGATAAACTTCAACTTCAAGATAAGCACCATGTACATCTTATATACAACGAGGCCAGCTCTCGTCAAATAATTTTAGCATGATGTCTATTAATTGTTAATGGGCCAAATTCTTGGATCACTCATACAAGCGCCTGTCTTTATACTTATCTGAATAGACAACAGAAATTATAATGGTCGTATCAATATTTATCGATTCATAATATTTTTTGAAGATGATGAACTAATTTAGATACACGTTGAAAAACATGTGAATACGAGATATCACCTCTCTGATGACAGCAATGATTCCTGATACCAATTATATTTATCATTTTTTTAAATCGATTTTCATCTAATAATTTTGATAGGCATTAATCTTCAAATAGATAATCTTATAAACAAAAATATTGTACTTTAACGATGAATCGTTTTAAATAATGAAATTTATGGTTCAACTCAAAATATTCACTTGCTTCATTGTATAAATCTGACCGTGAGCGATTGCTGTATCACTCCAAAGTATTTAGTGAATTGTTTTATAAAATTGATTTCATTTCTTTTCATGAAAATTTTCATTTATCTTTACCAATTGTTTTCACTATACAATGATGGATAAATAGACAGATGTCGAAGAAAATGAACTAATTTACATTTGTTATTATTTCTTTTTTTCTTTCACATTTATTTATTATATAGATACACATAAACAACACCATAAAATTCAATGCATATACTTATTATATTAATATAGAACGAGTAGAAAATATTTTGCAAACTGTATCTTCAATATTTGAACTTTGGTACTTATTTGATATTTATTTGTAATGAGGTCATGGACGTTCAAACAAATGTATATATTAATGCTAAATCGTGATAAATGTGATTAAATTCTAAATTTGTATATTAAAGTTCTCGGTTTGTGTTGTATTTCTGATCAGTTTGTTTACAGTATTGAAATCTTCTCTATTCATCCGTTTAAAATACTGGTTCCAATAAATAATTATAATTATAAGTTGTATTATATGATTCATCCTGACATAAATAGATCACTCGGCAGTTGAAATCGACGAAATCGAGAACGTAAACAAACATCACAATTGAATTTATTAAAGAAATGATGCGTTCATTATATTATAATTAATGTCTAAAATTTCAATCCCTCCTGAACTTTGTGCATTGTTGTAGCAGATTTCTTAAGCAAGTTCCTTTCATCTTCGGTTAGTTGTTGTTGAACAATATAATTTACACCATTCTCGCCCAAAGTGCATGGCAATGACAAAAATACCTCTTCAGATATTTCGTGGAATCCCTGCAAAAGCCAATAAAATATTACTCAATAATCAGTCGATAAATTCTTAGAATTACCGTATCATTATATGTACCATATGCAGGATACTAGAAATCACTACTTTATCGGTTGACTTACCGACACCATTGTAGATACAGCATGAACCTGATGAGAATTTCGTAATATTGCTGATGCAAGATGAGAAATGCTGAGACCAATTGCCCATGATGTGTATCCCTTGAGTTTGATGACTTCGTATGCGCTATCGACCACTTGCTTATGAATGTCCCCATAATTTTCTGTGTCCTTGGGTGTACCGACATTCTGGTCAAGGTCACGAAGACGAACACCAGCGACATTTACTCCAGACCAAACAGGAACTACCCAAAAAAGATAATACATACATATATATATATATATACATAATGAAATTATGAATTATTTTTCATAAAAGAATAGAATTTTGTAATTTATTAGTTGCTGATTTGTATATTTTTTTTGTTACCACTTGTGTCACCATGCTCTCCAATTATCCATCCATGACACGATGTTGGCGCAACCGTCAATTTTTGTGAGAGGAGGAAGCGAAATCGGGCCGAGTCCAAATTTGTTCCCGAGCCAATGACACGATTTTTCGGTAGCCCAGACAGTTTCCATGCGACATAAGTCAAAATATCCACGGGGTTGGAGACAATAAGAAGAATAGTATTTGGACTATATTTCACTAATTGTGGTATAATTCCTTTAAATATATCTGTATTTCTTTGGACCAAGTCAAGTCGAGTTTCACCCTCGCGTTGCCTCGCACCCGCTGTCACGATACACAAACTTGAATTTGCACTCGCCGCGTAATCAGTGCTCGCATTTATACGTGCATTCTTCAAGAAAGCACTTCCATGTTGGAGATCCAACATTTCACCTTTCAATTTGTCTGCCATAACATCAATTAGAACAACATCGCTAGAAACATGCTAAAATCAAAAAATATACCAGTCTATTATATTCACGTCAATTCATTTTGATTCATTCAATAAAGTTTGTTACTACAAAACTACTGTTACTAACTTACATTGGTCAAAATACTGAATGCACAGGCCATTCCGACTTGGCCAACTCCAACAACAGTAATTTTATTTTTTCCATTTGGAATTGGATCGGAGACAACGCTCAACAATTTATCCTTCAATGAACTCATTTTAACCTTGAATAATATATGAATGAAATAAATATACCTATTAATAAATATAATAGGCGACAAAATAATCATTTGTACTGTTGTCATAAACGGTGCCGCAATATCATTCAAATATCAAATGATTGCCTTTTTGAATTAGTAAAAAATGAACTTGTTAACAGTTCAACAACCTATAAACACGCAGTTAAAGAACATCACCGTGTACAAATATGGTGGAATCTTTTTTTAGACGTGAATAAATACAGCAATGAAATGCAAGGCAGAGATATTTGTGGCAACCAGTGCGAGTTTTGTTTGCATTTTTAAATGTAGCAAGACATTTTATTAGTTGTGAAATTAGCTGGTAGATGCCAGCAGTTGGACTACAATCGATTTCCCATATAATACACACGTGCATATAATACGTCATATTTAACCATATGTGTACACGCGCATATATATATATATATATAGATATATATCCATTTCATCATGTGATATTCATTCATGAAAACAAGAATTGGTAGTTGAAAATAAATCGGCGTACAAATTATGATATAATTATCACAAATTACAAATTGATATTAAAATTCATTTTCAAGCGGCACCGATAACCCGACGACGTGTGAGATAAATTTTCTCCAACGCCTAACAGATTATTTGATATCAATGTAAAATTTTAATTGTTCATCACTTACCAATTCAAGTCAATATAATATTTTCAAAAAAAATTAATTGACAAAAGTCGAATAATTTCACAGAGAATGTTCACAATTTATAATGACACTGCGTGAGAATATGAACCGGCGTTTCTGACAGCTCGAGTGTTTCTGATGCCAAAGGTGACCTTCGCCCCACTTTATATAGACTACCACGCACGTCGTATTCCATGCGCGATGTTCGGCGCGTCGTCTCCAACCGAAAATTACTACGTCACCGTCCAAATTTGATAGACATATGTATAAAATTGACAATCTCACTTGTAAACAATTATTCGTAATGTTCATCGGAATATTACAACTGTATTTACATAAACAAACAACTTGCCAATATCAAAATTCCAAAATGAAAAATAATAACAATATAATCTATTACGACAAACATGTCTGCATACTGAAGACATGGACGATAAGAAGTCTCGAATTATAAATGCAATAAAAAAATAATCATACAAAAATATAGCAATGACTCGTACAAATTGCATAGAACTGATAGATGTTATTTGTTGTGTTATCGATTTGCAATGAGACATTTTCGTTTGTTTATTCCTTCACTTATATATTTCATCACATGATGAAAGAATTCGAACAGATTCCACTAATGAAGAAGGTGCACATGGCAATGATTCATCGTGTATTCATATATATATATATATATATATATATAAAA
>CAJUYH010008078.1:0-16158 GCA_910591685.1 Galerucella tenella | reverse complement strand
TACTTAGAAAAATTTCAGCTACTCCCTGTCATTCAAAATGGATTCAGAAAAAATAAATCAACAGCTACTGCGATTTCTGACTGTCTTGAATTTATTTACAACGCATTGAATGATAAATTAAATGTATTGGGTATTTTCTATGACCTTAGTCGTGCGTTTGACACGGTTGATCGAGAGCTGTTACTTCGAAAATTGCAAGATATTGGGGTGCGTGCAGTACCTACCATACAACTGGGCCGCTTCTTATCTCAATAATAGAACACAAACAGTCACAGTGGATAATATAACATCGAAACCACTCCAATGTAATATAGGTGTACCCCAGGGATCAATATTGGGGAATATATTTTTTCTTATTTTTGTGAGTGACTTAAATATGGTGTGTTCAAAGCCAAATAAGATTGTTCAATATGCTGATGATACCAATATTATCATGTCCCACAGTGAAACCACTCAACTAGTGGATAATACTAATGCTGCCTCTGCTGAATTTACTACATACTGTAAAAATAATGGATTGAACTTAATGTATCAAAAACACATTTTATGCGTTTCTTACCAAAAAATATAACTCCAAATTATGACTTCTATTTACACGTGGATGGCAAATCAATTGAAAGTTATACTACTACAAAATTTTTGGGTATAACCATAGATTCTAAACTTACGTGGGAAACACACATAAATCAGGTATCAGCAAAGTTAAGCACATGTTGTTATATCTGTATCTATCTTGTTATATAATAAGGAACCTAAGAGAAACCGTCTCATTTGGAATACTACGAATGATTTACTTTGGCTCAGTCCAGTCGGTACTTCAATATGGGTTAATATTTTGGGGTTGTTCATCTTATTTTGAAAGAGCATTTATAGCTCAAAAGAAAGTCTTGAGAAATATGTATGGTATTCCATGTTCAGCTACTTGCAAACCACTATTCAAGAAATCAAATAACCTAACACTTCCTAGCCTTTTGATTTTCCAATTAATACTGTACATTGAGGATAATAAGTACAGGTTTGAGAGAAATGAAAACATGCACTTACACGATACTAGAGGTAAATCAAATTTACGACAACCTTTCTCTAGATTAGAAGTATCTAAGCATGCGCCGTCTTTTATAGGAATAAAATGTTATAATAAAGTTTTAAAAACAATCTCAAAAAACAATATTTCGAGTAGATGTTTTCGCCAAACCGTCTATACATTTTTAATGGATAAAACATTCTACAGTGTTGATGAGTTTTTAAATTCTTAGGAATTTTGTAGCAACTGTGAGATATTTCTGATTGGATCAATTTTTAAATTTTTATTTATTTTTTTATATATATATATATACATACCTATATGCTAATGTTATATTTAAATTTGCCATATGTGATAATGTGACTAGTCCGATAAGTTTTATACATTTTTTGTTCGTAAAATTTGTGTAAATTTTGTGGATGAATAAATTTCTTTTTTTCTTTCTATCAAAAATGCCATGTAGTGAATGGGGAATACCAGTGATACCCATTATTGAAAATGATGGATCTGTAAGACTTTGAGCAGATTTTAAAGTTACATTAAATAAAATTTTATTGGATGATAAATTTCCTATTCCAAATATTGAAGATATATTTGCTACTACAATGCATGGTGGAAACATTTTTACAACTTTGGATATTCGAGAAGCGTATTTACACATGCCAATGGATGAAGAAAGTGCAAAGATACAAGCTATTACAACGGAAAAAGGAGATTACAAGGTTAATCGCTTAATGTATGGGACAAAAGTGGCTCCGGCAATTTGGCAACGATATATTTCAAATTTATTAAAAGGAATACCTGGAGTATGTGTATTTCTTGACGACATTAAAATACAAGGGATTTCTCTGCAAGAAAATATCGATAGAACTAAAATTAGTTTTACAAAAATTACAAGATGTAGGATTACGAATAAAACAAGAAAAGTATAAATGTTGTGAAGGGTCTATAAACGTATTTAGGACACAAAATTTCTTATAGAGGTTTAGAGAAAACCGAAGAGAAAATAATAGTTATTAAAGATGCACCAATCCCTACAAATGTTTCTGAACTTAAAAGTTGGTTAGGATTAGTAACATATTACGAAAAATTTATGAGAAGTTTAGCTTCCAAATTGCATCCATTATATGAACTTCTACAAAAAAATGTACCTTTTGAATGGACTAGTAACTGTGACTAAGCTTTTAATTTGATTAAAGAAGAAATTATTTCTGACCAGGTTTTATGTGCTTATGATCCCAAATTACTTTTGGTTTTGGCGAGTGATGCGAGTCCGAAAGGTTTAGGAGCAGTTTTATCACACATTTTTCCAGATGGTAGCGAAAGACCCATTGCTTTTGCTTCAAGAAGTCTTACAAGAGCCGAGAAGAACTACAGCCAAATTGACAAAGAGGCAACGTCAATTTTTTGGGCTTGCAATAAATTTTTCCAGTATTGTTATGGCAGAAAGTTCATACTGATCACCGACCATCAACCGTTAGTTTCAATTTTTCACCCTACCAAAAATTTACCTTATATAGTTGCGACACGCATGCTACATTATGCCCAATTTCTTCAAGGTTTTAACTATGAAATTATTTACCGTTCGACAGAAAAACATTCCAATGCCGATGCGTTATCCAGATTACCCCAAAATATTACAGAAACTCTACATAATACCATGGATTCCGTTACAATTTATCAGCTGCAACAAATTCTCACTTTGCCGGTAACTTATCGTGAAATTGCTGAAGAAACTCAGGAAGATTTAGTTTTAAAAAAAGTTTATAATTGTTTGCAAACTGGAAGGAAGATTGAAGAACTTGGGTACAAAGGAAGAGATGTTGAATTTTCGTTAAACGAAGGTACCATTGTTAAAGAATCTCGCATAGTCATACCAGAGAAATTACGGCAAAGGATTTTAGAAGAACTACACGAAGCGCATACTGGTATAGTGAGAATGAAAGCTCTGGCTAGGTCATTTGTTTGGTGGCCAAAGATTGATTTGGATATTGAGGATATGGCAAAAAAATGTCTACATTGCCAGTCTATGCAGCGGTCTGCAGCTCAAATTCCTTTTCATTGCTGGGAAACTTCGAAAGAACCCTGGCAACGATTACATATTGATTTTGCCGGTCCTTTCCAAGGAGCATACTTTTTAATTATTTGTGATGCGTTTTCAAAGTGGCCAGAAATTTTTATTACAAATACCTTGAAGACTTCAAAAACTATTTCAATTCTTCGTAGTGTATTTGCACGTTTTGGATTACCAGTAACCATAGTAAGCGATAATGGAGGTACTTTTACATCTTTTGAGTTTAAAAAATTCCTTAAAATCAATGGAATAATTCACAAATTTACCGCACCTTACCATCCAGCTTCCAATGGCTAGGTGATATGAAGGAACAATGAAGGAAGCCCTTAAAAAAATGGGAAATGAATCTACCGGTTTAGAACTGAAACTTCAAAATTTTCTTATGCAGTATCGAAAAACTCCTCATTCAACTACAAACCAATCACCGGCTCAGTTATTAATGGGAAGGGAAATAAGAACAAAATTAGATTTAGTTAGATTCCAAGAACCCTTCGAAATCATCCAAAATTCCAGTATTCCTGTATTTAAGATAGGTGAGACTGTCAGAGTTAAGAATTATGATAAAAAAGACCTGTTTATGGGAATTTGGTAAAATTCTACAACGAGAAAGTTCTCTCATTTATAAAGTTGAAGTCAACAATCGAATAGTAAGGAGGCATGTAAATCAAATTGCATCTACTAAAGTAATTCCTAAAACTACCCCACCCGAATTTTATTGGGTACCTCAGTTTTCACATTTTAATGATTCTAGTGTAGAGGAAAAGCTGAGCGCTAAGATACCAGAAGAATCTAAAAGTGAAAATGAAACAACTAATGTACTCCTAGAACAATCTGAAAGTGAAACAGTAACCACAGCGATACCCATAGCACAACCCACATCAACATTGCGAAGAAGCACTAGGTTACGCCAGAATCCAGACAGACTCATATTATAAATTTACAAGAGAGGATTTTATGATGTCTAAGAACTTGTTGTTATGACCTATATTTTGTTAGTTTGTTTTTAGACATTCTCTTATGTGAAGTTTTCCTTGTCATTTTGACTTTTTGAAATTACTACAAAATAAAAAATACATATAAACCTAAGTAAATACTTAATACAAACAACAAACAATAAACTGGGATTCGGTTTTGTGACTTCGAACTAGTCAGTTCGTTTGACCTTGAAGCGGAATACGGGTATTAACCTCTGTTTTTTTTTACCTTTTCATCTTTTCATGATTTTCTTTTAGTGAATTGTTTAATAAAATAATTTTTTTTCTATAACCTTATTTGGATTACTTTTTTTTTTAAATTCTCGGAAGAGGAAGAATCGTTGTTGACATTAATAATAATAGGGTCGATTAAATCATCACAAATATTGTCAATTTTCCATATATTTGCCTCTACTTTGATGACATGCTCGATACAGTTTGTCCAATTTTCCTTACTAACATGACTTACAGCACTCTCAAACAATTTCACAACATCGTTTATTTTAAAAGTAGTATTTTTTTTCCAACTTCCCCCTTTACCTGAGCCCATATTAATTCTATGGGATTAAGTTCACAATGATAAGGGGGAAGTCAAAGAACTGATATACCACGAGAAGAAGCGATTTCTTCTACAATGTAAGTTTTGTATTTATTCTTGTTCATTTTTGCAATTCTGTAAAGTTCTTTCCTTAGTGGATCTTTTGGAAACTTAATATTTTTCGAAATAAGCCACTCCAAAAGCTCTGCTTTACGCCAACGACTTGTGGGCAATGCTTCTCTAAATATATAAAATAATTATTGTTACAGATTGGTTTGTTTTCTATTATGAATAAACTGTGTTGCCTTTCTTTATCAAACTTACTAAAATTTATGTACCTCTATCACTTTTTTTTATTAAAATTAGTACATCCCGTTACCTCTGACCTAAATCGTATATTATTTAGCATAGCTGCAACACATTCATTCAATACAAAATGTACCTTACGGTATACCCTCTTAAAATATATTTTGGTACGTCTATGAAATCGACTTAAATGAATGATTTATTACTCCTTGTCCTTTCTATATAGACTATATAACTGTCTGAATTTCGGGCACGTTAAAAAGTTATGTAAAAATAAGCAAAATAAATGTCTGAAATGTGGTGATGTACTTACATAAAGATGATGGCAACGATTTTTGTATAACAAAATGCATTCATTGCTTTAGTATTAATCACTCAAGCACTAGTAAAGATTGTCCTGAATATACTAGGCAAAAATACATTAGGGAAGCTATGTCCTAAGATAACTCATCCTTTTTTGAGGCATCTGAAAAATACCCAAAAAATGATCAAAACAGGGAATTTATCCCACATTCAGATGACTTCCCAACGCTCACGCATAGTATAAATGATGCAAATAATTCTGTCTCGATCAATTCGAGAAGGGCGGTGCACCTCCAGAACAACACCTCTAAAAATACATATACCCAAATTGTTAATAAAAAAAGATGACTAATTAATAATAATACATATGATAGGGAAGCTCATAACAGCCAACTTATCTCCCCAGAGGGCAGAGAGACAGCCTCTCACTCAGGGATCTATTATATTTCACCTTCAGTACAAAGTACAGGGGAAACATCAGCAGAGACACCTCAAGGAATAGAGTCCAGGAAACCTCAGATGCTAAATGACCTTATAAATATGGCTTTTAATTTGAATAATAATGATATTGAGCATATAATACAGTTCATTACAAGACTGGTTAGTGCAAAAAGAATAGGATCATCTATACTTACAGGAAAACCCTCTTAATGTCAAATAATCCGCAAAATAACTCACATCAGAATAAGGCTAACCTTCAATTATTCAAAATTATGCAGTGGAACATTCATAGTTTAAAAGCTAACTTAGATAACTTAAAAATTCTTATTCACGAAACTAATCCTCACTTAATAATTTTAAATGAAACATGGTTACTAGATACAGATCATATAAACATAAATAATTATCATATTGTTAGAAATGACAGGGAGGACGGATATGGAGGTATTGCAACATTAATTAGAAATAAAATAGATTATCAGATCTGATAGTTCAAACCAGAGATAATTTTAACAGCAGAATGCAATGCAAATAATGGTTACTAGGATAGAATCATTAAAATTGAATATAGTTAATATATATAATCCTTCGGGGGATAAAATTAATGAGGATCAATGGGATAATTTATTAGACAACATATCCAAACCTTACATTATGAAGGGGGGTTTAAATGTACACGATGCACTTTGGGGTTGTATAAAGAGTGATCAAAAGGGGAAATTTATTATCAAATCATTGGAAGATAATAATTTAGTGTTATTAAATGATGGCTCTCATACTAGACTAAATCTACCTGGGCAATATCAATCGGCAGTGGATTTAACAATATTATCGCAAGATATAGCATTGAATAGTAACTGGTCAGTATATCGTGATACGGGGGGTAGTGATCATTTCCCCACTATGTGAAGTTTTCCTCAACTCTATAAATTATAGAACACATAATATTAGAAGAATCTATAAAAAAGCTGACTGGAATAACTATGCTAGCTATATTGAAAGATAATGTAAAAATCAGAATTCTGTTTTTGATTATGAATGCTGGTTAGCAATGGTTGAATCAGCAGCTAATAAGTATATTCCTCTAACTAAGGGTTAAGGTAGAAATAAATGTACCTACTCCTTGGTGGGATGACGAATGTACAGAATTAATTAATAATAGGAAAAATGCACTAAAACAATTTGTTAACCTTCCAAACAATGAGAATTATATTAATTATAAAAAAATCAATGCCATAATTAAATTAAAAATTAAAAATAAGAAAAAAATTCTTTTAGAAATTATTGTGAAACTCTTAACGGTGACACACCTATTGGAAAAGTGTGGAAAACTATAGGTAAATTTAAAAATTATTTTAATCCAAATAAACAACAACCTCCTAGTGATGAAATAATTAACGAAACACTAGATAATCTTACAGCTTGTAACATAAACCCGGAACACAAATACATAGAAAATAATAATGCTAATAGTGCCTCCTTTTACTTACAGTGAATTTATAAATACTTTGGGAGGAAAGAAAGATAAAACCCCGGGTAAGGATAATATAACATATTCCATGTTATTGGCCTTACCAATTTGCGCACAACAAATTCTAATAAAATATTATAATAACGCTCTCTTAACAGGTAACATTCCTCCTCAATGGATGGAAACAGTCATCATACTTTTTTTAAAAAAGGGGAAAAATCCGAATGTAGTAGATAGTTACAGACCAATAGCGCTGTCATCATGTGTGGGTAAAATTCTAGAAAGCATGTTAAAACTAAGATTAGAATGGATTGTAGAAAGTAAAGATATCTTGCCTAAGTTTCAAATTGGCTTTAGAAAAGAATACGGATGCATGGATGCTATTGGTATAATTACAAATAGTGTTCTGCAAGCCTTTTCCTTAAAGAAATATTTAGTGGTGGTTTTTATAGATTTAAAAGCGGCATATGAAAAGGTAGATATATATTTACTTTATGAATACATGATGAAACTTAATATTCCAACCAATTATATCAACCTTACTTTTAATTTAATAAATAACAGAAGTCTATATATAAGAAAAATAAATAATCAACTTATCGGACAAAAAACAACCAGTAAAGGCCTAGCACAAGGGTCTCCATTAAGTCCCCTATTATTTAATATATACACAAAATCTTTACATAATATCATTCCTAAGAGAGCTAAACTTATTCAATTTGCAGACGATTTGGCAATTAGTAGTAGTAGTAAACCTCGATAAAAAACCAGCAGCATATGGGAGGCAGCTATGTTGTGTGATTGTAGGCATCGGAGGCCACTGCGTCCGGAGGCAACCGTGACAAAAAGCCTAGAGGAGTAAACCTCGATAAAGCAATCCGTAATCTACAATGGATGTATGGCTGCGCGAAAGTCAGTCAGGAACGGTGTCTCTGGGATACCTGGTGACCTCCCGGAGTACCGAGCCTTACCACCACAAGCGGGGCTCTGTGGTAGTGGACATTCAATTCCCTAGCTCCTCGTGGGATGTAGTATATGGAGTATGCAAGAAAAATGGAACTGGGAGCAGTGGAGGAAGAGAGAGAAGGAAAGGGATTTTTTGGGAAATTGAGGCTGGTGAAACGAACACCAGATAAGCAGGGGAAACAAGAAACAAGTGAGTGGAGCGATACTGGGGCGAAAGGGAAGGAGGTATCGCCTCTGGAGAATAAGGAGCAGAAGAGGAAATAGAAGGAGAAAGAAAGGGAGGAAGTGGAGAGTGGAAAAGAGGAAGAGAGGGAAGGTATGTAGAGAGATTGAAGGAGATGGTAAGGCGACTGGAGAAGAGGGTGAAGAGGCTAGAAGAGCAGAAGTCGGTGGCAGCGGGGCGGGTTAGGGAATTAGATAGGTTGAGGAGAGAGGAAGGAAGAAGGAAGAAGAGAATGCAAACACGATGGGAGTGGGGGCAAAGAGACTGGGATGGATGAAAGGACTGGGAGGATAAAAAGAGGGAGGGAAGAGAGGTGAAGGTGGGAAATCCCATGTTAGGGGATGAAAAGATAAAAGTGGTATGGGTGACTAGGTAAGACAGTGGAATGGAGAAGGGGATACAGAAGATGTTTAGAAGGATATGTACCCGATACTAGGAGAAAAAGGAGAGGAAATGGAGTGGGTTAAGAAGGTACGCACTACGGAAAGAAAAGGTACAAGGGTGAACGCGGAGGAGTTGATCTGTCGGATGGAGGAAGATTGTAGAAATGAGAAGAAGGTGTTTGATATGAAGAGTCGACTGTTTGGGGAAGTGGATTGAGCATGTGGAGGTGCTGAGGAAGATGGTCGGGTGGGTGAGAGCAGATGGGACGAAGGTGGCAATTTATACAGATAGGGGAAAGGAGCTCAGGAATGAGGCGGTAATTCTGAAAGATATTGGAGAAGTCAATCAGGAGGAGATAGGAACAATTGGAATTTTTCAAAATCTCACTTGGCAAAGATAGGCCAGGCCGGCACTGACCACCCTTGACTTTAAATCCTTCGACAGAATGCTCAGGCGCCAGATTTTTAACGTGATTTGCTCCACGGCCCCTTGACCCTTAGCGTCAAGTGTTCCAGATAGCCTCAGATGGAGGTTACGGAAAATTCCAGGGGTCTTGTTGAATTTACCTATCTGTCTATCAAATTTACAACACGGATGTTTCAAATATCGGTCCTTTAGTTGATAGTTTACGGTTGATAACAAATGAAACAGGATTTGAATCCTCTAGTCTATTAATACTCTGTGGTCCTTTTATTTCTAAATCTACAGGGATAAGCAAGATAAAGGGAAAAATATAGGTAGAAACGGTCGAGGCCGGTCAGTTTATCAAATACACCTTAAATCGGTCGGGTAACCGAACAAGTTGTGGCTAAGCCTCTTGCAAGTTCGGGAAACCCTTTGGATTCAAAGGAGACACGGAAACCTACTGAAATGCGATAATAATGAAATATATGATCCACGGAACGGTGATAGAACGTCTGAATCTGCCGGGTAATTGAACGAGTTATGACTAAGCCTCTTGCAAGTTCAAGAAACCCTTCGGATTCAACGGAGACACGGGAAGTTATATACTAATAAAATATATTGAGATGAAATTTTAATCAATAAAATTATCACCGCATTTATTGTAAAAATCAAAATTTTATTAATGACATTTAAAAAAAATCAATTGGCATGTTTGTCAAAATTGAAGGTTGGGTCGAAAAAAAGGTAAGAAGTGACAGTGATTGAGGGAGTTTGACAAGTGTTTTATCTTCGGATAACGAACCCTCAAATTAATAAACATATGGTAATTATAAGATAGTTATTAAATATAAATTTCACTACAATATAGAACCACACAACGAACGTCTAAATCTGCCGGGTAATTGAACGAGTTGTGGCTAAGCCTCTTGCAAGTTCAAGAAACCCTTCGGAATCAATAAAGACACGGGGAGCTACTAATAAAAGATATTGAACCACGGAACGAACGTCTAAATCTGCCGGGTAATCGAACGAGTTGTGACTAAGCCTCTTGCAAGCTCAAGAAACCCTTCGGATTCAATAGAGACACGGGAAACTACTAATGTGACGGCAATAAAGTAGAGTGCTAAACGAACGGTTCAAATCTGCCGGTTAATCGAACAAGTTGTGGCCAAGCCTCTTGCAAGTTCGACGTACCCTTTAGATTCGATGGAAATATTAAGAAAACTATTGTTAGGACAATGAAAGAAATAACTTGGTCCACGAGGTGACGAAAGAACGGTTCAAATCTGCCGGTTGATCGAACAAGTTGTGGCTTAGCCTTCTGCAAGTTCGAGGTACCCTTTGGGTTCTAAGGAAATATTAAAAAAACTATTATTTAGACAATGAAAGAAAAAAGGTAGAACGTGTCGCGGGACACACGGTAGGAAGTTCCTTTTAAGCAGAAATTATCTAATACATCTGACGTTATAGATAAACGATTTGCATATTCTTTGGTGGTCGAGTAGTAAGCAAGTCAGACTCTCACGCGGTAGACCCGGGTTCGAATCCCTGTGAGGAAGTTTTTTTTTATTGTTAATTTTATTTTTAAATAATTATTCTGCTTGATATTAACTCTTAAAAGCGGGGCCAAGTAGTCGGCTTCTTGCTACCGACTCAGGGGACTAGCAGAGAAGGACTAGCAAACCTTCGAGGATGCATATCCCAAGACCGTCTGTGTACCTTCACGTGGTGGCCCTGTTTATACAGAACACAGCGGATCGAACCAACCTAAATCCAAGGTGTGAGATACCGTGCCGAGGGATGAATGGCACTAGGGTCAAATAGTGTCACGAACGGTTCCTCTAGGGCAATGGGCGAAACCCTAGTAGTAACTTAGCCTTAACCCTGTGCAGGGGGCACCGCAGGGTTGGACACACCCCTTCCCCCATACTCGAGGGACTTGAATGGAACCAAGTAACAAAAAAGAAAAACCAGACGACAGCGGGAAGTCTGAATCAGAGAGCATCAGGACCATCGTCGGAAGCGAAAGTGACGCATCAGTGGGAACAGCCGGAACCACTGATACGATCACAAAACAGATTGCTGAACTTGGAAAAGTCCAGCAAGAAAGAAAAACCTCGGGAGCCTTCAAAAGAAAGCAGACCAAGGCAAGGAAAATGGCGGAGGGAACATGGACGCAGGAGAAGCCCAAAAAGCAGGCTCCTAAGGAACATGAGCCCAAAACCAATAAGGGGAAGAGAAACCGCTCGGAATCTCAGACCCCTCCAAAACCGCGACCGAGCAAAAAACCGAGGAATGGACCCCCACAGACCGGTTCATACAGCGAGGTCGCCAAAGGAACACGGATGGCAATTATTGACAAACGCCATCCGGAAATAACCCTGAGTCAAGAACAAGCAGACTTGGTTCAAGAAAAACTGGTGAATGCAATTGATGCCGCCCCCTCAGGCAGTGGCACGAACTTGCAGTTCATCAGGACCACGTTCAGCGGTGGCGTATTGTGGCTAACATGCGCAAACCAGGAGACAGCTGAGGGGTAGTGCAGGGGGCCTGGAGGGTCTATGGGAGGGGGCGGCTTTAACAGCAGTCGAAGCCAAGGACCTCCCTAGACGACCCAGGGTCATCGTATTTATCCCTGGACCAGCAGATCAGGAGGAAAAAGTGCGAGGACGCTTGGGGAAGCAAAATGCCAACCTGAGGGTGAACGGCTGGCTCCTCCTGAGTCGAAAGGTAGAAGAAAAAGGCCAAATCCTGGCCTACTCCATTGACGAGGTCTCCCATGGGGCCTTGGCAGCTAACCAGTTCAGAGCTTACTACAAGCTCAACATGGTTACTTTCAGGGTCCTGGGGGGGGCTCGCCGGGTGGGGAAATTCAGGGTACTTCAGGGGAACCTCCATCACAGTAAAGGGGCTTCGGCGGAACTTACTGTGATAAGAGGGAAGTATGAAGTGGCCCTTCTTCAAGAACCCTGGATTAACAGAGGTAAGATTATGGGACTGAATGGCATTGGTGAGTTGATTTATGACAGAACCTCTGACCATCCAAGAACATGCATTATTGTTAAGAAAGGTATAAAAGCCCTTTCACTAACTAATTTTTGTTGTAGGGACTTAGCGGCGGTCCTCATCACACTGGGGCAAGGAAATGGGACTAGAGAAGCAATTCTCGCATCGGCCTATCTTCCTTACGATGACCCCAGACAACCACCAACCAGGGAAGTCGAAGAACTGGTCAAGTACTCCAGAAAGAAGGGTGTGCAGCTGATCATTGCATGCGATGCCAACTCACACAATCTTAACTGGGGAAGCACCAACACCAACGAAAGAGGTGAGTCATTACTAGAATTTATTACGGCTAACAATTTGAACGTATTAAATGAAGGAAATAAACCAACTTTCGCTAACTCAAACAGAAAGGAGGTTATCGATATCACGATTGGCACTCATTACATAAGTAACTTCGTGAGTAATTGGCATGTGTCCGAGGAAGAAAGCTTTTCTGACCACAGACACATATACTTTCAAATTTCGGGAACCGAACCGAAAATAGAATACTATCGTAACCCGCGAAAAACGAACTGGGAAGCATATAATGCAGAACTAGTTAACAGTTTAGACCGAACGATGGTAAAAATTAAGAACACAACAGACCTAGAGATAGCAGCAGACCTAACACAGGAAGCAATTATCTCAGCGTTTGAAAACAACTGCCCAACGGTAAGGAAGAAATCCAACAGGAATGTGCCCTGGTGGACAAATGAACTTGCCGAAAAACGGAGACAGTTAAGGAAGAAATTTAATAGAACTAAAGAAAATTCAGAAGAATGGACGGATTATAAGAGGGCCCTAACTGAATACAACAAACTGGTAAGGAAAGTCAAGAGAGACTCCTGGAGGAGGCACTGTGAGGAGATAGAACAGACTCATGAGTGTGCCAGACTGCAGAAGATTCTCTCCAAGGACCCTAATCAGACTATACACGCTATCAAAAAAGATAACGGACAATATACTGAAAATGGAAAAGAAACCTTGGAAGAGCTACTCAAGGTACACTTCCCTGGATCAATACCCACCATTCCGCCACAGAACTCTCCAGCGACAGATCTGGATAGACCACGATGGGCATCCAGGATAGACTGGCGAACAGCGAAGGCAGTGGTAGATGCGGAAAAGACAGAATGGGCTATTAACAGCTTCAACCCATATAAATCACCGGGACCAGACGGGATTTATCCTATCCTACTCCAAAAAGGAGGAAATACACTGCACAACAGGGTATTTGAACTGCTCAGAGCCAGCCTAGCTCTGGGGCATATTCCAAGAACCTGGCAACGCATCAGAGCTACATTTATACCAAAACCTGGAAAATCTGGACAGGACACGGCTAAAGCTCTGAGACCAATCAGTCTAATGTCATTTTTGCTAAAGACTCTTGAGAAACTTCTCGACAGACATATTAGAGATGGTATAATGGCTACAAGACCAATACACCGAGATCAATATGCATACAGAGAGGGAAAATCAACCGAAACAGCATTACATCAACTCATAAAAAAGGCTGAATACGTGCTGGAAAACAAAGAGGTGCTGCTGGCAGCCTTTCTTGATATAGAAGGAGCTTTCGACAACACCTCCTATGAATCTATAGCTAAGGCGACGAGGAATTTGGGGATCGATGCCACGAGCTGCAGGTGGATAGACTGCATGCTCAGAAGCAGGCTCATAGAATCAACTCTGATGGGGGAAACAATGGCCGTATGTGCAACCAGGGGCTGTCCGCAGGGGGGAGTACTATCCCCGCTGCTGTGGAACCTGGTCATGGACGGGCTCATCAGAACCCTACACAGAGGAGGATTCAACACCATAGGATATGCAAACGACCTGGTAATTCTATCCCAAGGTAAATACAACAGTACAACCAGAGACAGACTCCAGATGGCTTTAAATGTAGTAACAGGCTGGACTGTAAAAGAAGGGCTACGTATTAGCCCTTCGAAAACACAGATAATTGCGTTCACCAGAAGAAGGAAAAGGGAAGGACTTGGCCCTCTGACGCTTCAAGGTGAACCAATACGACTGTCGGATGAAGTAAAATATCTTGGGGTTGTCCTAGACCCAGGCTTAACTTGGAACCGACACCTCCAGCACGTGATCAAGAAAGCGGAGGTGACCTTCATGGTTGCCAGACGCACTTACGGCATTAAATGGGGACTAAGACCCAGCATGGTACACTGGCTATACAAAATGGTTGTCATTCCCAGGATCACATATGCATCTTTGGTATGGTGGCCAAAGACCAGACAATCCTCTGCTATGCTAAAACTAAGCAAGGTGCAAAGACTTGCATGCACTGGCATTACAGGGGCAATGAGGACTACTCCTACAGCGGCGCTGGAAACAATGCTAGACCTTCCTCCACTACATTATGTCATAATGTGTGAAGCAAGGGCAGCACTAACCCGACTGGAAAAAGCACTAGACCATGATGTGGCACATGGGAGAGGACACACAGAGATAAGGCAGGTGGGTGATGACATTTTCAAAATGCCAACAGACCAAATGACTACCAAATATATATTTCGCAAGAACTTCGAGATTGTCATCAAAGATCGAAAGGAGCTTGAGGAAGAGAACGCACCACTACTTAGTAGAGCGAATGAACTGATCTGGTATACAGACGGATCTAAAAATGAACTCGGCACCGGAGCGGGCATATACAGCAAGACGAGCAAATATGAAGGAATCGTCTCGCTAGGAAAATACGCCTCTGTATTCCAAGCAGAGGTTTATGCAATACTTGCGTGTGCAAGGGCTAACAGTATGAGAGCCTACAACAACAGGCAGATCAGGATCTACAGCGACAGCCAAGCCGCCTTAAAGCACTTCAGAGCTATAGGGTGACATCTCGGCTAGTATGGGAATGCGGCGAAGAACTTAGAAGACTGGCGACTCGGAACAGTGTAACACTGGAGTGGGTACCAGGTCATAAAGGAATCGCAGGCAATGAAAAAGCTGACGAACTCGCAAGAGTAGGATCGTCAACTCTGATGAACGGACCCGAACCTGCTGTGGGCATCCCCAGATGCTTAACGAGGTCATGGTTAAAAGGGTGGTTGAAAGAACAACACAAGAAATACTGGAAGAATACGACTGGGCAAATACATGGGAAGAAATTCATAAAAGAACCATCAGAAAAAGTAGCGAGAGAACTGCTCTCAATGAGCAGGAACAAACTGCGCACCACTACGGGGCTACTTACGGGACACTTTCCCACAAAGGAGCACCTAAACAAAATAGGGCTGTACAACGGAGACCTTACATGCAGAAGATGCAAAAAGGATACCGAAACAGCTCTGCATATACTATGCAACTGTGAGTCGCTGGACCACAGAAGGCAGAAACTTTATGGTAGAACCCAAATGACTCCAGAAGACTTCTACAATCAACCAGCTAAGAACCTGTATGAGCTAATACAGGGAACGGATTGGCTGAATAGGTTGTAGTCAGAACACTAGGAGTATCCACAATAAGCCCAGGAGGCTGAGGTGGTACCGGCGAAAGGACGGATCCGAAGGAGAAAAAAAAATATCACATGGCGATCCTGCCAGTTCTACAAATCTTAGTTTGTAGTTATATGTAAGTGAAAGTTTGGATTGTGAGATATTATCAATAATATGGGACAAGAGCATTCTAAAGAAGAAATTATCATAGCCCAGGCTGGTAATAGTGGTGGTCTTACGAATACTCCCAAATTAAACGGAGGGAACTCTTTTTCGACAGCGGAGATTCTGGGAATGATTGCATTCGCTGGGTCGTTGGTGACAGTGATCTATTTCGTGATGAAGACATTCAAAAGGCATTTGGAAAATAAGATAAGAAGAGAAATAAGGATGAGTCAAGAGCTAGTATAGTAAAACAGTGCTAGTGAGTGGAAAATTAATGGAAGAAGGTATTTTTAACTCTAATTTTTAATGATATTGTATCCTTTTATTTGTACAAATTAGTAGTATAGACTTATTTAATGCTTTAAATGAAAGCATTAAGGGGTT
>CAJUYH010008077.1:0-16161 GCA_910591685.1 Galerucella tenella | reverse complement strand
TGTTTATTTTTTGAGGTTTGTATACCTGTGAGGAGGCCCCTCTTAATCATAATGTACTTTATATACAACGTGACCCAAATAAAAACCGTATTTTATACTGAGTAGCAACAAAACCTTCGATATTTAAATACTTTATAAAGTAATGCGTATGTCCTGAGTTATATTCAAATCAAAATAAATATGGTTTTATAAAGAGGGTAGGCAGATATTTCAAAATAATTTTTTTTTGCAAATTCTATTTTTACGTCCCAGGAGAGTATAAGGAACTATTATGGTATTTATAATAATTCCAATTGGGGTTGATGTTAAAGTTTATAATGCATATATACAGTGCGTCCATAAAATAATGTATAAGGGTGAGTTATAACGTTTTTTTTTAAATGAAGCACGGCTTATATCAAAAGTTGATTCAAATTGGTACACAGGCTCTACTAAATGAAAAAAGTTTGAAAGTTTTTTTTTTATTTTACTTAAAGGTTTCCATAAATATCCAAGTACAATTCGAGCTGCAAACAAGTTTACAGTAAAATACATTATCGTTTAACTGCATGATATCTAACGAACAAAAAACATTTTTAGTATGAAATCCTTTTTTGTATAGAAGATGAAAAAGATCCAGCAATAGATGTAGTAAACGCGTTGGTTAACAAATACCCAAAAATTCAAGTTAAAGTATTCATTGGTGGCTCAAGTGTTGGTGTCAATCCAAAAATTAATAATATGAACAAAGCATATGACGCTAGCAATTACGACTTAATTCTCATATCCGACAGTGGCATTAGAAGTAAGTTCTCAAATTTGAAATATTGTTTTTTGTACTGACATATTTAGGTTACTTTGTATATTATTCACGTCACTATAGGGTAAGTCCATGTACAGTTGTCAGAACCAAACATGAGCCCCGGAAAATATGCGAACTAAAATAAGGTCATCGCAAGCAGCCAATCAAGAGCCAATGATAACGATTGTCCATTAGTAATTGTTAAATATAATCGAAATAATATGACCGAGTTTTATTCATTCTGTATCAGTGTTGTCAATGCAACATCAGTTTTGTTCCATCTGTAATACAATTTCACTAATTTGGATCCAATAGTTTTTCGAATATTTTGTAGAATGGATATATAAAATGGCTATTGTTTTTGGGGATTTTCCATATTGACTGGGGCCGAAGACTTTATTTAGATAACCAATGTGTCCTTTTGGTAATTTTGACAAATTCTGATAATTTGAATAGTAAGTTCGGGTAATTTTTATTTTTGCATCGGCAACACTTAACTTTCGGTTGTTAAGAAAAATGAACACTGGAAAAAATTACAATTCTAAATATACCAAATAGGTCACATTATTGATTTGAATTATACAAAAAGTTAACAAACGGCAATCGACGGCTCTATTCCAAAATATCCTGATGTGTAAGCAGATAGATGAAGGAATAGACTACATAACCAGTTCATATTTTATTGCTTTCCATAGAAACTTGACCCTTCTATTTCATGACATTACTACAGAGTCATGTAATTTGAGAATATAGACATTTTTGGTCCAATATAAATTTTTTTATAAATATTAGTTACATTTTTAGCAAGTTTGACTTTGTTCACATATCTCTTAACAGTTGACATTTTATGGTATCGATATTTGGTTATCGATTCAAAATATCGAATTGTTACTACAAAAATACAACTACAGCGACATGAACACGCCCACCAGGGCTCACGTTTGCTTCTGCCAACTTGTAACTTCACAAATTATTTTGACAGTCGCCCTGAGGATAGACGAAGACTGAATTACAAATCCTCTTATATCCGAAAATGTGTACAATGTGCGAGATAGAACACGAGGAAAACTGTCAAAGTACAAATCTAATCAAATAATTGTTTTCCCCTGGACTACTGTCAGTTACTGGATATGCCCTATTAGTAAATTTACTTAAAACTGATAAATATTAAACTTTATTTTTGTTTGAAGGTATTTATTTTGAGTAAGAATTACAAAATAAATATTAAACTTTATATTTGTTTGAAGTTATCTATTCTTAGTAACGATTACAAAATGTGTCATCTTCTTATTCATAACAATTGAACTGTTAAGTACTAAAGTGCTAAATTTGAATTAGTGACTCATTTTAATATAATAATAATAAATATTTTAAAATTTTAGTGAAAGAAGACACTTTGCTGGATATGGTGGAACATATGACTGAAAAAATTGGCATTGTGCACCAGATGCCTTTTACGTCTGATAGAAACGGATTTGCTGCTACTCTCGAGAAGGTGAGTGTTGAACTATGTTTATTTGCTCACATATTTATTAAAACAGCACTTATTTATGTCAAAGGAAGAGAACCAGTGCCTGAAAAATATTCATTTTTTTTTTCAGATATATTTTGGCACTGCTCAGTCAAGAATGTACCTGGGTGCTGATTTTTTGGGCGTAAATTGTCACACTGGCATGTCTACACTCATGAGGAAGCCTGTTTTGGACGAACAGGGTGGTTTGAAAACATTTGGCTGTTATCTAGCTGAAGATTTTTTTATAGCTAAATCATTCCTGGATAAGGGATGGAAAACTGCCATTAGTAGTCAACCTGCTTTACAAAATTCTGGTATCTGTGATGTAAATAGTTTTCAAGCCAGATTAACACGGTGAGTTTTTGAATTAACTATTTGGCTATCGATTTACTGGTTACACTAGACAGAGCTTTACAAAAGCTCAATCATATAAAGTTACTTTGTATTGTCCTTACATTTTAAGCTTTATTTATTGTATACGATTTGTTTTTAAGCATGAGGGTACAGTCAAATAATGATTTTTGTTTGAATTGAATATTTTTTCAACTGAAAACTTCTAGCAGATTTAGACAATTTTTGTGAGAGTTAAACTTATGGGTTAGTGGCATAACCGAACTGACATCTGTCACTGTCATGTAATAAGTGATGTTACCCTTTATTGGGTAATATATTTCGCCCAGCTTATACAGAATACTAGAAAGTGTATAAGAATAGTTTGTTTTCCATACAAAAAGTTAGAAGAATCGCTCCTTGTACATGTGTCTTTTGGGGTGACATTCACTGAGACCTAAAAGATTTATTGTGCTACTTCTACTTAGTTTCTGAGGAGAGTCTCAGAAACTAGTAGCTCCTTTAGTCCTATTCCCCGGAAGAATTTTAGGATACCTGCAGGCTTCAACTTAGGTAAATGTTCCTCTTCTATCCAGTAATCTCCCAGGTGATGTGCTCTAGGATTCTGAAGTGCTGTGCAGCTGGACAGTATGTGGATGGAGGTTTCTTCTTCCATGCCACAAAATCCACATTCTTCTTCCTCCACTATTTTGAGCTTTTTCAGGTGCCCATTCAGGCGATAATGTCCCGTTAGGATCCCTGTTAAAACTCTTAGCGCAGTTTTACTTTGACTTAATTCATTTGATCTCAACAGGTTGTAGTCACTCAGAAGGATCTTTGATTGCATAAGCCCTACTAGATTTCTCCAATGGTCAGATCTTCTCTTTTTCTCTGCTTTACCTATTTCTTCCAATATTACGTTGGGGCTGATTCGGCAAAAATGGTTCAGGCCCTGCTTGTACATGATTCACCCTGTATAATTTGTTGTTCAGTGAAATCATATTAAATTAAATTTGTTCCGCGTTATTTCGCAAAATGTGTTGTTTTGCGAAAAATGAATTTAAGCGTGACTTTATTAAATTTGTACTTGAAACAATAAGAAACATATTTCTTTTAATTCCTTAATTAACGTTAAATGTTGATTTTCACATACATTTTATGTAACAATAATTTTGTAACGTATTTTATTTATTTGTATAAAAAATATGATGCAAGTATTGTTTGAAATATGAGCTGTGAATTTTAAAAAATTCGACATTGCGTCACTTTGGTCTCTAAATAATTTGGTTCATACAAAAGTTTTACATTTTCCTCGCTTGTCAGAAGTTAGTTTAACCAACTTAGATCAATAGTAGCTCACTATCACACAATTTTCAATATTTGAATCGGTTCAGTGCTCTAAATTTTTCATTGCTGAATTAAGGTTTGAATATTTTAAATGGGGGATTGGTAATACAAAATAGATCCTAAATATCCTTAGTCCAGTCTACAAGTTGAAAACCGTTAAAAATAGAGATAAAGCTCCTTAAAATATGAGCAATAGCTCATTGGATTCGGAATGACCTCTAGAAAAATGTGTTTCGAGGATTTTACTGCACGTAAAAAATTTCAATTGTTATTAACAAAATAAGATGAAAAAAGGAGGTATTTAGGTTTTTGTTGATAATTCGTAAACTATTAATATTTACGATATTTGGAAAAAAGGTTCTTAAAGAGGAGGAAATTTCCGAAAAAAAATCTCCCGGAACTCTACCTCTTGATAATAGTTTTATTTTAACGCTGAAAATAGGGCTCCGCGCAGCGATTACGGCATGGGTGCTCTGCCGCTAAACACGGCGTACAACAGAAAATTATTTTCTTATAGTAACAAATATGAATTTAAAAATTTACATAAATTATGGTATCATCCAGATACTTGAAAGAATTTATGCCCGCTGGAAATTTTTTTTCAAAAAGTTATGCAATTGTTGATTAACGAATTTTTTTCCTTTTCATAAATGACGACATAAAAGTTTTTAAATAATAAATCTAAAAATATTTGGCTTTGTGGAGCTCTTCTTATACAGGGTGTTTCATTGGGAAAGGGTCTAACTTTAATTGTAGATGGGGATCACTTTGGTGCTTCCAAAAACCTATATTTAATGTTTATTTTGGACTTTATAACCGAGATACAGGGTGTTTTATATATATATCCTATTTCTTTCGAACCTCGTAACTTCCGAGTTACCCTGTATATTATTTTGAAATTTAGTACACGTAATAACCATCACCTAGAAACTCCATCAAAAGCATCTCCAAAAAGATTATGTAGGTCCGGCTCAACAAAAAATTCAAAGCTCGTCTTTCCTAAAAACAACACCCTGTATATGGATTTTTTTAAAATTGCTCTTTATAATTGGAAAGAGTATAAAAAATCGAATCTACATATTACCTTTTTATCTTTCCGCAGACAATTTTACTATCAAAAATTTACCGTCAAAGTTATAATTTATGCACGTTTTGGTGGTTAACAATGGTATCAGAGAGATTTTTTTTATTTTTTAGCTTGAAATGAAATCTATTTAATGCATCTAGAAAAGCATCCTAGAAATTCAATTGAGTTTGTATGTTTCCGAGTACAGACCACAAAAAAAATTTGATTACAGGGCCTAAGTACTCATTCAATAGGTCTCGAATATTTCGAACACCCTGTATAAGGATATGTATCTGGAAACTATGCACTTCTACAGTCAAAATAACAGGAGTTAAATACGAGATATAAATTTATACTTCAAAAAACGGAGAGATTTTAATAATTTTATTAATTGACCTGAAAAGAAAACAAGAAATTTTAACAACATTGTCCAAACAAAGCAAGTCTAACCTACAAAAATTGCAGTATAATTTTATTTCTCGTATTTTACTTGTGTTATTCTAAATGTAGAAGTACATAGTAACATTTTTTCGAAAAAAAATTTTCAATAACATTTCTTGAACTTTTCATTTATTGTTAACTTTAAAAAATTATTAAAAACAAGATAATTAACTTTAATAAATTTTTATCGCGGTATCTTGCTAAGTATATATATAAGAAGAGCTCCCTCCACAAAGCCAAATATTTTTAGATTTATTATTTAAACTTTTATGTCGTCAATTATAAAAATGGAGATAGGAAAAAAATTCGTTAATCAACAATTGCATAACTTTTTGAAAAATTGATTTGAAATTTTCTCCATTAAAAAGCGGAGTATGCAGAGTTTACTCCGGGTAGGTTTCTGAACGTTTACAAAATCATACTCTATACTGGTAGAGTAAATTTAGGAACGCTTCGGAGTAAACTATCCTTACTCTGAGTAAGTTTATGAACGTAGCCCTATTTTCAGCGTTAAATTAAAACCATTATCAATAGAGGTGGAAATTTTTTTTGGAAATTTCCTCCTCTTTAAGGACCTTTTTTCCAAATATCTTAAATATTAATAGTTTATGTCGCATCTTATAAATAACACAGTGGATAGCATTTTTGGACACAAATTTCGTATTCAAGATAATTGTTGGTCAGCGCCGGCTTAGAGAATTAAATATCTCTTTGTCTGTTTTGTTCTAAGGTAATAAGCTCAGATAAGATTAACTAGTATTAGTAATTCTAACTAACCTTATCTTCTCCAATTTAAAATTTAAATGACTAATTAAGTTTTATTATAAGTGTTATCTAAAGGCCATTGTTATGTAATAACCATTTAGTATTTGTTTGAATTGAGTCAAAGAATGGGTTAGGTTTACCATGAACAAATTCCATTGTTTTCGGTATCTTTCTAGCCATAAATGTTAACGGTAGATTAAAAGTCAAATCTTTCTGGCCATAAATATTAACTTAACTGTAGATAAAAAAAGTCAATATTGTCTACGTGAAGTATTGGCACGTACACTTTTCTTTACACTATTCAAACCAATAGTTTTACAATTTTCACGTGGTCTACCATATGACTTCGTATTAGTTTGACGTACCTTGTCTATAACCAGCAGGTAATGTAAACCATGTTCACATTATCACTTGGACTGGTTCCCGAATGCCATTTTTTTCCAAAACTAATCCGTACGACTGAAAATTATTGGGTCAATTCTGAGCATATCTGTAAGGTGTGTAAGCAAAAATCTGTAATAGTTACAAGGCAACTTACTATATCTTACAGTTTCTGTAACTTATATGTGACTTCTCAGAATCGACCCATAAGATTTAGTGCGCAGACGATTCAAAAAGGCATCTGATAAAATTTCTGTAAAAACATCCTTTATTAATGTTCACAATTTATAAAAAAGTGTGTTTTACTACTAGATCGTAACAAGGCCTAAATATTTATAATGAAAAATAACATTTCCCAATGCTCAAATTTTCAATCAAACTTTAGTTTATTTAAATTTAATTACTCCCTTCAGCCTTCAAAGTTTTCAAGATCGTGCAGTTACCGTTCGATGGTTATTTCACTAATCAAGACTCAAAACTCGCGATCATTGCTGCTATTGCAGGAATACCGCAGGGAACCTGCATTTCCCATCTTATACAATATTTCAATCTTTTGTATGTAGCATGCAATATTGTGTGCTTGTGATATTTTGCTTTTATTCGAAAAGTATGGTTTAGAAATTATGTTTAAAAAGTTTTTATTTAGAAACTTTAGAGGTCTACAGGGTGGTCCGTACAATCTTCACTTCAAAATTTTGCGATTTAGACCAACAAGCCTTAATCAAATGTCAATATTAAGAGAGATACAGGGTGTTGAACATGAAAATTTCATTTTCGTTTTTTACAATAACTTTAACGCTCTTTGACGTATATGCACAAAATTTTTAGATTTGGGGATACTAACAAGTATACCTTTTACTTGTTGTAATGATGTGGCTTTAAATATTTTTTACAAAAGTAGTGCTAAAGTAAAGGCAAAGAAGTTTTGCGCACATTTATGCCGCATACGTGGTCCATGTCTACAAAATACATCGAAATAGATACAGAATTATGATTTCTCATATCAAAAAACTCCCAACCTTAAATTTTTGTGCATATAAGTCAAAAAGCGTTAAAGTTTTTGTAAAAAACGAAAATTAAAATTTCATGTTTAACACCCTGTATCTCTCTTAATATCAAAATTTTATTAAGGCTAGTTGATTTCAATCGCAATATTTTGAAGTGGAAATTGTACTGTAATTCTATGTAGGTACAATTATTTAAGGACCACCCTGTATATCTCTGAAACGAAGACTTGTGTTAAAAAAATGTGTATGAACATTATTTTTAACATCATTCACCATGTACAGATTTCTAAAAAACAAATAATATGTGATCGGAATGAATACTGAAAATAAAATAATGTTTCGTGTCTTATGAAATATGCAGTGTTAAGTTGACAAATCATTGACCGGAAACGGATGAAAACAAACATATCCCACCGAATAAAAAAATCGAATATCGACTGCCCAATCTTTGTTGGCAACAGTCATAAAAATTGTTCATCAATTTATGATTGAATCTCGAAGGTTATCCGAAAAAATTCAATATTCCTTCCACGTCCGGTTTTAACACCTTTACACGCAATCTTTTTTGGATTAAATAAATTTGAAAGAGTTTTTTTCGGCGTTTCTTAGCCTTACGACAACGGTGGCAACTGTGTGGGATTCTGACATTATTTTAAATAATACCTTTTTTGCAATAGATGCAATTACATTTAGATTCTGTAACAAAAAATAGTGTGCAAAGATTAATGACGCGTCCACCAATAGAAACGCAAAACATTTGCTGCTAGATCTGTCGAGAGCTCGTACTTTACTAGTTTCTAATGTTAATCAATTGAAACTTCTGTGTATCTGTAGAGAAGGGAGGGTGAGTGTAGGCTCACAGCACCTCCATCCACATACTTTCCAACTGCACAGCACTTCAAAATCCTAGAGCACAACACCTGGGAGATTACTGAATAAAAGAGGAAAATTTACCTAAGTTGAAGCCTGCAGACATCCTAAAATTCCTCCGGGAAATAGGATTGAAGGAGCTACTAGTTCTGTATCTGTATCTGTGGTGTAGGGAGGGTGAGTGTAGGCTCACAGCACTTAGGCCACATGTGACCCATTGTACATCCTCCCGAGGAGTTATTATCCCAGGTAATCGTCCATCCTGTCCTTCTTAGGAAGGTGGACAGGTCACTAGGAGACATCTCCTTTATATCGGCAGGTGTAGGTCAAGACTCACCGAACACACACTCTTATCGACGATACTCCGGACACTCGCATAAGACATGCCTTACAGTTTCATCTTCCTGTTCACACATCCTGCATAGAGGTGTGTCCACTAGCCCCATAGTATGGAGGTGTTTCCTCAGTTAACAGTGGCCAGTCAGAAACCCTACTGTTAAACGTAGGCCATCGCCAAATATTTCTTCGGCGCCAGCTTCCCAGGGTCGCTCAGGGTGATCCTAGCAAGACTGCATCCTTTTATTCCATCCCATCTCTTAATGGATTGAGCATGGGTGTAACGTTTGGCTATAGTTCCGCAATTGTCGAAGTCGTTAGGCCGTAGGTGTCATTGGGCCCTAAGATTTTTAGGCTAAAGAACCGGCAATGCGATTACCTTTACTCCTGTCGTGCCCTTTAACCCACCTCATGATAATATTGTTATCTGCCGAGACGTTAGCTAAATCTTGGTGGCACTCTAGTACTAGCCCCGATATAACACGTTGTCTGTTCACGGCTAATAGGGCTTGTCTACTATCAGTGCAGATTCTTATGTTTTTGCCAGAAATTCCTTTTCTGGTTAGTTCTTAATCCTTAGGCTTAGTGCTCTGGAGTTAACTCCACATCCTGAGCCTTCTTTCATTTTTGAGCCATCTGTATATATGCGTATTGCATATGCAGCATCTGACTCTGTGTTCTGTTTTATTTGTATTTTGTAGGGTTAATTAAACCCCCGCCTGTCAATTAAAACTTACCTGCAGACTGGTTTTGATTTGTTAAACTGCATTTCCCATAGGTAAACTCGGTGAAATCAAAAAATTCATTCCACTTCAATTGATTTTTAAAAAAAGTTTCATCCTCGATAACATCGAGTTACAATTAATGAAGAACCTTCACCGACTCGAACATTACAGCAATTTCTATAAAGCCATTTTCAGGATTGCAATTTCTTTTGTCTCAAAGAAAAATTCCATTACCAGAAACGAATTTATTTCGCAGACTTCAAACAAAAATGAAACATCCAACATAATTTCATTTTATCTTCGTAATAAGTAAAGTCTTTTAGTCTTTGTAAGTAAAGGGTCTCTCAACAGAGGTCTATATTAGTTAGTCACTACAAGTATTAATATATTTTAAATAATTTATTCGTACTCGTTTTTCTACATCCACCATCAATTTTACTCTAAATGCTTTGTCTTTATTAACCCTAAGTACGTCAATGACCTTTATAAATACATTAGTGGGGTTTTCAAATGTCGGAGTCATTTATAAAAGCAATATTATTAACCTTGTTTTGCGGCTACGATAACTTTCAAGTTTAGTTAATACGATTTCAGTTGTATAACTCAAAAAAATATCAATAAGACTGCTTGTGAAACAAGCAGTCGCTTAGGGAGCTAAATCAGGGCCGTATCGCGGGTTATCCATCCATCAATTCCATTCATAAAATTGTAAACCAAATAAATTTATACCTATTATAAATTTTTCGGCTGTTACTCAAGTTGATAAAGATTTTTCGTCTAATCAAATACGTTTTACAATGTATAACTTTAATCTCTGGGTGGTTTTGTAATTACCCGATTTTAATATTTTTATTTCTTTAATAAATGCTTAATTGTTACATCCGTTATCAACACAGATATCAATTATATCATGTAATCATAGAAATTGATAATATACGACTTATGGTATCATGTTAAATGCGTATTAAGAATATACAACAACAAACTGATTCTAAGAATTCCGTCAGATGTCTGATGGATATATAGATCCGTTGAGATCAAAATCAAAGCCTCTGATTTTTTATTTGGGGTGCTGAAATTGTATAATAAGCTTCACGCTAAATGGTATTGGCTTATCAACTGCATTATCCCATTGCGTAGAAAACATCAAGTAAAAGTTGCAAATATCCTACACGGTTGAACTTGAGAAATTTGAATCCTACCCAATCACTCTAATTTTCTTTTTTTAATGTTAATTTTTGTAAAAATCTGAAAACACTCGATACTTCCGAAACAGTTGAAGATAAGTATAGGACATTGTACATGAATTATTTTCTTTGGTCTGGTGGACAAAGACGACACAAAAGAATACAAGGATGAGACTAGGCAAGGTGCAAAGACTCGTTTGTCTCAATATTGCAGGGTGCATTAGAAGCACGCCAACGGCAGCACTAGAAGCCTTATTTGGCCTTCCTCCATTACACCTCGTGATAATGGAGGAAGCAAGGATGGGGCTATTTAGGCAGCAAAGTAACCTGAGCAACAAAATAGTTAGATCAGGAAACACATCCATTAAGGACATCATACGTGGAGCCATTTTAGATATGAAAACAGACTATATGGCCACTAAACTTATCCACAGTCCTAAATATGAGGTAGAAATACCTTACAGAAAGCACTGGCAAGACCCAAGCAGACTGAAGTTTCCCCGAGGAGACTCCTGGTACACAGATGGGTCACAGACTGGGGAAGGGGCAGGAGCAGGGGTGTATTGTGAAATGAGAAACACAAGATGCTCCTTCTCACTAGGAGAACATATCTCTGTATTTCAGACAGAGATTTATGATATCCTAGAATGTGTCAGAATTAACAAACATCGGACTGACACTCACAGGATAAACATACTAACTGACAGCCAGGCAGCCCTTGCAGCTTTAAACAGCCGCAAGGTAACATCCAGACGGAGTTGGTAATTTGGTCCCCAAAGATGACGTCACGAAATTTCAAAAGGTAATTTGGTCCCCATGGCTGACAGGTATAAATTCCCTACAAGTAATTTCGTCCCCGCAATCAGGTATATGCTTTCGGTTCAAAGAAGAAATAAAATCAAAACATGAAAATAGTTTAAAGGTTTTAATTTCAACTCTATGGCATGAACATATTTATAAATAATTTTTACACAAATGAGAATTTCAAAATTTTACACATTTAAATGAAATACATGTTAAAAAATGAGTTCTATCTATTCCAGAGTTTTTGTATTTTTATATAGGGTTTTCAATAAATTTTTGACGATTTCTAATTTTGGGGTCTCTTACATAATGTTTCAAATGACAACTTTGCAACTTGATATAAGTTTCGATTTGGAATTCATTTAATTTCTCAAGAAATGTTATTATATTTGGATGTTCTTTGTAAAATGAATCGTTAAAAGTTCTGTGAAAAGCTTCGCAATCGTTTGTTGTTCGCGTGAGATCAGACGAATTTTTGGTCCCAATTGTCGGTGGAAAAAGAGATTCTTCATCAACATAATTCTCGATTAGATAATCAGCGTACTTCTCCATTCTCATGTCATTTGGTCTATTTTCGAATAGTTCGAACGCAACGCAATCACCCACCATTAGGATCTAAATAAGTAAGACCAAAAGTCAAGTGCAACAACCGACCAATATCACTGCTCGCATCGTTATATTCCACAACTAGACCGATAGTTTTAATTTTCCGGAACCATGCCTGGGCGAGATGAAATCTGCATCCGATGATTTGGGTGGAAGGCCAAACTTTTCGAACGGCTTTATGTATGGCAATTTCAAAATCACACACCATTTCCTTAAAATCGAAGTTAATATTAATTTTGGAGCACTTATCTTGAACCAAAAGAAACAGTCTTTCGTATGTTTCCGATTTTTTATTGGGTAGAAGGCATATACCATTAAAGGTATGTAATGTCCGTGTAAAAAACCGTGAATTGTAAACATTTGTGTGAAATATTTGGCACAATAATCAAATGTGCCGTCGACGTAGATTCGTTGCGTTTTCCCCAGAGCTTCAAGATTTGAAAGACACGTAAACACAATGATATTATTTTTCAGACAATTAATAAAAAGGAATTGTTCATCACGCGAAGTTTTTACGTCAATCGAATTCAAAATTTCATGTACATCGTTAATATTTTTCGGAAGCGCTGGTATAAACTTACGTCGACTATTATACATATTCTTCCTAACGTACTCGACGTCCCTGGTTGTTAGTGTCGCTGGTAAATTTTCTTTCAATGCCATACGTATAATTTTTGACGGTTTTTCAGAAATATCGCCAACAGCTTTTCTCTTGCAAACTGCAGAAACTGTTTGCCTATTTAACGTTGAAATGTCCGCAAGATGACAGTGTTCGGATGAAGTTTTAGTCACGAATATTGCACTTGATACACCTAATGTATAGATACAGGCCTTACATTTTCTGTTGGTACATTTCCAACAAGTTTCTTCTGAAGTTTTCAGTTTTTTGTGGAAATTAAACTTGTAACCGTTAACTACAAGTAAATCCTTGCCACGATTACTTTTAATAATTTTCACCTCCATAATTTGCTTTCTCACAACAATTCACACGTACTCAAACTAAGTAATAATTCAAATGATTGCAAATTATAATAATATAAGGGTTTTATATCCGTCTAAACACCTGTTATTCCTAAAAATTTCCAAGAAGCAGAAATAATTATATTTTAGTTTGGGGGCGAAATTACCAGCCGGATTATCGAAGTGCCTGGCTACCAAAGGATTAACACAGGTAGCGGGGACCAAATTACCCATCCCCCATCCATACTGGTAGAAGAATGCCAGAAAGAATTAAATGAACTACCAGACCACATTAAATTAAGATTAGTGTGGGTGCCGGGACATAATGGTATTTCTGGAAATGAACAGGCTGATGAACTCGTGAGAAGAGGTTCAGCAACAGTTGGACCAGAACCAGCTCTTGGGACCACAAAGAAGATAGTTCGAGGGCAAATACAAAAATGGGTACAAAGCCAACATAGACTTCAGTGGAGGAACACTCCAAAGCAGGTACACAGTAAAACCTTCATAGGTGACACATGTGTAAAACGGGCCGAAGAACTAATGAATATAATTAGGAATAAGCTAAGAATTATTACAGGTTATCTAACGGGTCATAACCTGCATAAAATAGGGTTATATAACGGGGACCTCAGCTGCAGACTCTGAGGCATGGAGACCGAGACCGTAACCCATATCTTATCTGACTGTGAGGCACTGGACTCGAGGAGACAAACAATCTTCGGAGAAGCCAATGTGCCACACATCCAATCTATATCGTCTACTTGAAGGTACGGAGATAACTGGATGGGTGGTGGACTAAATGTGGGAATTAACTCTAGAATTTTCTGAAGAATCCAAAAAGTAGATAATTTTTAATTGTATTTAAAAAAAGGAAGTTGGTATTAGCCACTCACATGACACACCCTATATAATTTAAAAATACAAGTCCAAGCGTTATTCCCTACACGACCTCATTTATCAGTTGAAATATTTTTTTTTTCAAGGTTTAATATATTACTGAAAATGAATATAATCATCCGAATTAGAACTAGCTGAATTATAAAATTGCTCAGCAAACAATAGGAGTTGAAATTACTTTTCTTACATAACCTGCATCGAAAAAGGCCTGTTGAGCCATCCGAAACTAGTTAATTTCAGACCAATGCGACCGTTGCTGGGCAGGAATCGATCATTTTCTTCCCCGGGGCAGGAATCGATCATTATCAGCCCTAACAATAAAGTTGCAGCTTTACTTTCGATCCTGTACCGGACATTTGTCAGTTAAAATAATTAAAAGCGTTACAGATTTAACAAATTCGTTCGTGAAATATGACTGTAAACGTATAGCAGAAAGAACAAATGACGGCTTATGTCGAGAGAGGGATAAAGTAGATTAATTTTAGTCATTATTCATCACATCTCCTATATAAATACGCTCTAAAAGGGAAATAATTCAGTTCATTGATGATAAATACAATTTTAATTGGAGCATTAACTATTTTAAAATAAACGTGCACATTAAATAGGAATGAGGTAGCTGACCCGAAAGACCTCCTTAACCCACATCCATTGTAATTCCACTTGGGAAAATCAATCAATGCACTTCATATATTAAAGTGTACTCTACAGATTTGCTTATAGATATTTCTCGGAATAAAGAAGCTTGTGTAATGTTACTTATAGTTTAAAACATTTTTTGGTACCACTTAACACTTCACAACTATCTTTGCAACGAATTCTCACATTGTAAAAAACAGTTTATATCGAAATTTAGGAGCCATGACAACCAAATTTCTTAAATGTTCAGGAGAGCCAAAAATATCACTAAGGTTTAGGCGGCGGGCACACTGATCAATTGGTATCGAGTTGTGTAGTGTCAGATCAAGTAATACTTGAAATTCTCGTCATACTAAACAAGCATCACAATTTTACATTTAACAGCTGTATTTTTATATTTCTCTGAACTAATACACTGTATTTTTTTATTTTTAAATAATCCCAGCTTCAATACGATGTACAGCTCCTCATGACCACCCTGTATACATATTTAAGGGATTGGTGTAGAACTAAATTGGCTTAAAATATCGCAATTACTCACAAGCGATAGGCCTGTTCCAATCGCAATCAGAAACGATCAGAGAATAACTAGTCATAGCAAACAACGAGTTTACTTTCGCGTAATTTCCTATCACTGATTGCAATGGTCGACTATTACAGATGGAACAGACCTGATGCTAATTTTGGAAAGAAATCTTTCAGAATGCTCTAGTTCCAAACAATCCCATCTCTACTCTATGTTATCTATTTTCGTAAAAAACGTGGCGACGAAAACTAATAAACAATAATTTCAAACAACTATTATTAGTAGTAGTATTGGTGTATGTAAATCGATTTGAATGTGATCGTAATTTTAGAAATAGAAAAAAATCTCCGGGAACTGATACTCCCTGAATTTCTAATTATATTGATTGCCTACAAGGTTGGAAAAGGAATCAGATTATTTGATCGAAAACTATATTGATCTCCAATCTCATTTTCCGGCGACAATGTGGGCCAAAAATTCAGATCCAACTCGGACAACAAATACGTGCGAAGCTTTTCATCGAACTTTCAATGACTCTTTCTACAAAGCACATCCTAATTTAATAACATTTCTTGAAATATTAAGTTTACATTTAAAACCTAAACTTAGATACGTTAGTGTTAGAAATCGTCAGAAATTTATTTTTATTGAAAATATCACTGAGAGATACCAAAGCGGTGAGATAGACAGACTTTATTTTCTAGCATGTGTATCATTCAAATGTATCAAATTTTGACATTTGCATCGTTTAATAACATTTATTAAATAGTAGTAATTAAAAACTAAATAAAAATTTTGTTTTATTTCTCTCTATTATTTAGATACTAGTCTTTGCGTTATACTTGTCAAAGTACCCCTTAAGTACTTAGCGTACTTAAGGGGTACACAACTTAGAGAAACTATAGGGACCAGATTACTTGTACGGAATATTATACCTGCCGGCTACGGGAACCAAATTACCTCCTAAATATCTGTGA
>CAJUYH010008076.1:0-16162 GCA_910591685.1 Galerucella tenella | reverse complement strand
TATTTTCCATAATTTATCATTGTTGTCCGGAGGTGGAGGGTTATTATCGTCAGTGAAATGTATATATCGCAACAGTTGAGTGAATCTGTCTCTTGTCATGTACTTGCTAATAAAAGTACTGGCAATAATGGGATCTGTTGACCAATAATCCGAAATTTTGTGTTTTTTTATATGTGGCATCGACAAAATTATTGCTATAAAGCTATACATTTCATTCACATTAGTGGGCACCCATGGTTTTCTTTTTGGAGCAGGATCATTTTCGTGCTCTGTACTGTACTCGTGGTATTTATTAGTTTCGTCCACAATTATTGTCATCATATGCTTATCAAAATATTGTACAAAGTACTTGTACTCACTATCTTCATTATCTATTTCATAAGCTCCTGATATGCCAGAATTTTCATCATCAAATTGGTACATTGTGGGATTGTAAATATCGCAATTTTGCCAACGTAAATCTCCTACAACAGTCTCTTCATCACTATCACTATTTGAGTCATTGTCTCTTTCACTAGCATCACTTGCACTGTCCAGGTCACTAGGTGAAATAATTTCTTCCTCATCAATATCACTATCATTGCCACTCAAATCTGTTCTTGGACGCTTTGTACCGCGAGTATCACGAGATGTTGACGGTAAATCCATTTTCGATAATGCGGCAAATAAAAAATACAGTTTATAATAAAATTTAAAATGCGTCTAGACACACCAAATATTACTGGCATTTCTTATGCGCGTTCGAAAATATGGACCCCCAAACATTCAATAGGAGTGTAATGTAAACAAATAAATGCGGCATACAAAGCGGTACCTGATAAGCAACAAACTAAATATAAACACTCACGCACTTTTTTCTCAGACGCAATCTCGATAAAATAAATAAAAGTCAATAAGCGACGCCCGTTCCCGGCATAATTCATCAAATCGCTTATTGACGACGGTCGTATCTCACGAAAATTTAGTAGCGTCGTCTATTGACGACAGCCGTAGTTAAAGGGAAACTGTATTTGTTATTGCTGGGCAAATATCGGTTTTTATTGATATTTTATTTCGATTTACTAACACATCGCTTGAAAACCAATAAAACATTCTTATATAATTGAAAAAATGTAGCATAACTCAATTCACCAGCCTTCTAGACGTTGAAAGATCACCTCCCGCCATTTACCTGTTTCTTACGATATCTCAGGATAGAAAAGAGATATTGCCTTGCTATTTGCAGTGTTTTAATACTAATTCAGTCTACTTCTGAACGACCTAATTCAATTCCCATTTAAAATTGTTCAATTCCCATTTAAAATTGTTACGAGAAAACACAATATACAAAAAAAAACAGCGCCCTCTAGCATCCATGTTATACATCAGATTGCTTCATATTCACAAATTTTCGATGGTTCAATAAAAGCTCTTTCAAATAACATCAAGTTTATTAAAATCTGTCGAGCAGAACCGGAATTACAGGCGTATTTTCGTAACAAGGTTCTCACTCTCCCCCACCCCTCATTTGAAGATATAGACTTAAACTTGACACATTGAAAATATGCAAAATTTGTCGAGGAATCTGATTATAATATATAATATGCTCCTTAATTCAGTAAATTTGGAAAAATTTTACATTTTGAAATTTTTACTGTCAAATACGCCCTCTAGCGGTGAACCTACAACTCTGTAAATAGTTTCCAGATTTTTCTTGAGGTCTCTTTCATTATAAATTTTTTTCCCGACGCTGTACTATAAACGATATGGCCGAGAGCCATTCTTATTGGAACACCCGGTACAACCGTACAATACATCCGTGTGTGGTACTCCTAACAGTAAATATAAGCTAAATATTTTTAAAATTGAAAAAGCGAAACTACCGGGGTTCGAACCCGGGACCCCTCAGTTACAAGCCCTCACGCTAAGCCCTGCGCTACGGCGGTTCCTACCAATCAATGTTCTGTTCGGTATTATATACTTTTATTCAATCGCGACTGCGTCTTACATTCGGCCATCCTGCTCCGTTCCTCGTCCTCGAGGTACTTACCTAGAGTGCTGGACCTGACGTTTTTTTGTGCGTACACCTATCTCACCTTCTCGTTCGTGAGCCTGATGCCTTGCCTGCCTACGCCTATCTCGCTTTCCGGGCGAGCCTGACGCCCGCACGCCCATTCCAGTCACCCCCTCTCACTATCACATCACAGTATGGCCTCATGTGGACATCTCGTAGATCTCATCCCACTTCTGATATATAAGCTAAATATTTTGAAAATTGAAAAAGCGAAACCACCGGGGCTCGAACCCGGGACCCCTCAGTTACAAGCCCTTATGCGAAGCCCTGCGCTACGGCGGTTCCTACCTATCAATATTCTTTTCGGTATTATATACTTTTATTCAATCGCGACTGCGTCTTACATAAAGGTACATGAATTGTTCCTCCGTGTTAATTAAGTGATTAAGAAATTAATCGAAACAAGGTAGACCTACAAGTAGAGCATTTTCATCACAATCAATTTACAATTTCAATGAAATATGTAGATGAAATACAAACCGAAATCTTGTATAAGTAGAGAGCACTGACTGAATATTATAAAAACCCAAAACAATCGCCTTATCTTTCTCCGCTCGATACAATTTTAAAGCGGTCCACAAACTCATTCAGCTTCGAGTATGGATTCCACTTACATTGATACCAAACGTTTAATTTAAGAAATCCAGCAAAATAGAATAGACCTAAAGAGTGCCATTGTTACCAGTGAAGCACGAATTCAGTTAAGAATAGAAGAATCAAACGAGAGAATCAGACAACTGGAAGTGGAAAATTCGTTTCTGAAGGAGAAAATTGAAAATCTAGAGCGGCAGCAGAAATTAAATGACATTTTCATATTCGGACTCGATCGAGAACGTGACGAAATCACTTTTGATTTTATCAAAGGCCCGTTAAAGTCACTTCTCCAAGTAGATCTTACAACAAACCAAATAAAAGACATATATTGCTTGGTATCGAAAAAAAGCTGTCCTATATTTGTATCAAATTTCACCAAGAAATACATATTCGCAAACTGCAAAAAACTGAAGGGAACCAAAATATCAATCTCTCAAGACCTCACGACCAAACAAAGAGGAGAACAGACAGTCCTTAGAGTGAATCTAAAATTCCAGAGGCAAAATCCAAACAAAAAATCTTTCATAAAAGGAAATAAGCTAGTAGTTGATGGGACAGAATACTCAGTGAGTCAACTACTTGAAGGAGAAGAAGATCGACAAGAAACCATTAGGATAAATAGTGACCCATCGACACCTACACAACCCCACCTGCGTGAAGTATTTGAGGAAGAAACGACGAAAGATCTGGAAGAAACGGTCAAACCAACACTTGGACTCCAAAAAGCAGCGGAATCCTTGGAGCCAACAAGAAACAATTAACTCCAGAAACAAACGACCAACCAAATGATAGAGAAACTGAAGACAAGATCAATAAGTGAGAAAGAAAAGAAATAATTTCCCCACTAATCCCTCGACTAATCTGCAAGGAACTCAAACGCGGCTGTGAAGATAACATTTTGCTCGAATTTTATTTATGTATTGTGATAAAACTAGAAATTTAAAAATAACCAGGTAAGTCAAATTACTGTATGGATCCTTATACAGGGTGTCCCACGACGATTAAGACAAGTAATATATCAGAATTCGGCAGTTGTGGATAATTATAATTTTGGGGGTGTGAATTAAAGCAAATGTTGCATCTTTTCTTGTTATTGTGTTACCCAATGAGTTATTTGTTTTTGGTCACGTGACGTCGCATTCAAAATTATTAATGGGACAACCTGTATATTTGTGCCTTTATGTGTTCCTCCCGATAAAACAATTCCAACTAACTAGCACACTTGGGGTCTAAAGTGATTAATTCAACAGCTACAGGTACTTGAAGGATTGTGAGTTAAAAAGTTCATAATTGAATTCCTTGTAACTTTCGGCAATCCTACATTCGTACGTAATGATTAGGACAAACCAATATTATAATTTCCAATATAACTTGAAGGTTAATAATGGAACGACCTGTATATCATGGAGTAAAATTAAATAAAATTGTGTTTTTTCCACAAAAACTTGTTAACCTATTAAATATCGATTGAAAAGTAGCATGGCAAATCTTATAAAAAAGACTGCCTATTGTCAAGTTTTCCATGATTATGACAAAAATGCCAATAAGACAATATTGGTTTGTCTCAATCATTACGTACGAATGTAAGATTGCCGAAAATTACAGGGGATTCAATTATGAATGTACAATCCTTTGATTGAGTACCTGTAGCTCTTGAATTGATCACTTTAGACCCCAAGTGTGCTGGTTAGTTGAAATTGTTTTATCGGGAGGAACACACAAAAACACAAATAAATAGGTTGTCCCATTAATAATTTTGAATGCGACGTCACGTGACCAAAAACAAATACCTCATTGGGTAACACAATAACAAGAAAATATTATGCAACATTTGCTCTAATTCAGACCCCCCCAAAAATAATAATTATCTACTACTGCCCAATTCTGATATATTACTTTTCTCAATCGTCGTGGGACACCCTGTATACGGGACTTCATTATAACTAAATTAGATTCATTTTCCTTGAGTACTGATAAGGAAGTTGAAAAAGTTTTAGAAATCAATAATCCATATGATAATTTCAAAATTATACACAATAACATTCGCAGTCTATCAAATAACCTTGATTAATTTCTGATCTAGATGAATTCTTTGACTGCATTGTATTCACAGAAACCCGTATCATTCCTGATATCACAATTTTCTACATTCCTGGATACAAAAGAATCTATAATTCTGGACATTTAAATCAAAACGACGGGGTCGTAATGTTTGTTAGATCAGAGGCGTACGTGTCTCACACCACAGTCAGTCTGAACGATAGTTGCCTTCTGAGAGCCAAAATGACTGTGTATGACTCCATTTTCATAGTAAAGGGCATTTATAGATCACCAGCTACAGACATCGGCCCCTTTGTCAACCAATTGAATACTATTTTGAATATTACCTGGATACCATGAGTGAACACGGATATATAACTGCAATAAACACGCCTACAAGAGAACAAAAAAAATCTCGCACATGTCTAGATCATTTATTTATAAAATCAAAATATCATAACTTCGACACAATCTTACCAATTACGTTCGAAACATCCATTACAGACCATCACACAATTCTTGCACAAATAGTTTTTAAAAATAGTAAAAGTGTTGAGAAAAATAGTATACGATACTATAAACATTTAGATGGAAAAAGGCTGGTTAACTGGTAAGTTAACCCTGCAACCGAAAATGAATTGATAGAAATAATATCACACCTGAACAACAAAAAAGCCCCTTGCATTGATAATGTCAAAGCAGAGACCCCCAAACTTATTTCCAACTATATAACAAAACCACTATATCGTCAATAAATCACTTGAACAGGGATATTTCCCCACAGCAATAAAAATAGCCGTGGTGACACCAATTCATAAAAGTGGAATAAAGACTAATGCCTAGCTGGAGTATTAAAGAAAGTTATTCAGAAGAGGTTGAATAAATTCCTCGAAAAGTACAATCTAATATCAAGATCTCAGTATGGATTTAGAGAAAACATGTCTACCCAAGAGCCGATAAAAATATTGACACAGAATATATATCAGTGTTTAGATGAGTCTAAACCATCAATTGGTGTCTTCATAGACTCGAGAAAAGTTTTTGATACCGTGGACCACTCGATATTACTCAAACCTCTAGAAGATATGGGGATAAGAGGCATACCACATAAACGTTTCAGTAGCTATCTACAAAATAGGCGGCAAAGAGTGAAAATTGATGACAGTGTGAGTGATGAAAAAATTATTTTATGTAGTGTACCCCAAGGAACGGTCCTTGGACCAATATTATTCAATGTTGCCTGAGAAAAGTGAAGGAATGGTTCGACTATACATTACTATCAATCAATTGCGATAAAACGTACTACTTACCTTTTAGTAGCTATGATAGTCCAAGAGCCCCAGGCAAAAAAGTGGGTTCTGAAAAAAATGTACGGGAACAGGTATTTTTTCCTTTGAATATACTCAGGAGTGTCCCCTGAATGTAAATCCAAGTTGGCGTCATGGGGGAGGCTTCACTTCAGCCGCAATTTCGAAAAACACGTTTTATTAAATATCTCGCGAACCGCGTATCGTTCGACAAAAATTGTGGAGATAATTATTGGAGATATATATATAATTGCCACAGGTTTACAATTATAGCGCTCCAAACGTTTTTCAATGGGGTTTTTGCTAAATATTTAGTTAATGGTCAATGATAAATAAAAAGTAGTGGTAACTGAATTGTAGAGCATGAAATTTTCTATAAATCTCATTAAAACTTTCCCGTAGCATTTATAGTTGAGGAGCTATTACGCTGTAAATGAGATTATAACGAGATTATAATGCTGTATATTCATCATGCGCTAGGGTCGTTCCCTCGCCTGTTTGTGACTTAGCGTTAAACGTACCGGTCACAGGGCTGCAAGCATGCGCAGTAACTACATGTGGCCAGATATGAAGGAAATTGTATATATTTTCCAATTGTGTGTAATAATTCTGTTCTTTTCAATATATTATGTTGCTTATGAAATCAAACAATTTTACAATATTACAATGTAGATTTTACGAAATAAAATTGTTTGATTTCATAACTCACTATGGATCTACATCAAGTAAAAGCCTCATCTATTCAATATTATGTTGCGTCTAGTTTTCTCTCGTTCGGAGGCAGTAGAGACAGATTCACAACGCGACGAGTGTCTTCCTTCAACATCGAAAAAAATAAGACTCACCCCGTAAAATAATGCCACTTTTTATATTATAACAAATGTCCGTTTTTTGAAGTAACATTCGTAAAATTATTTTTTTAGTGATTTCAACAACAATTTTAGACAGAGAAAATAAAGTGGAAACCACGTAGCAGCACAAATTTACATTTTTTTAAATGGAACGGACTATATTTTCTTAAAGAATCGGAAAGATCTCACCGAGAGCGTTACAAAAATATAGCACTCTAATATATTATAAGGGTGTTTTACAAAGATATGGCCAATTATTAGCAAAAAAGACCTCCTCTTTAACACTCTGCAAAACAGTAAATTATAATAAATCAACAGATCTTTGTATTCAAATGTCATAAAAGTCTTTTTACAATTTGTTAGTACAATTAATAAACTTTCAAACGATGTAGTACACTTAGGGCATGAGTCAATGGAAAATCGTAGATATTTTATGATAATGGTCAAAAACAAGTATTTAACGTACACAAATTAAATGGTATAATTTAACGTCACACGTTTTAGTAGACAGGTTAACTTGGGAAGTCTTAGACGACACAATGGGATCAGACCATTATCCAATAGCTATCGGGATTCAGATCAATCCAAAATCCTTTACAGTAAATCCGTCTACAAAATGGAATGACTCGCGAGCAGATTGGGATAAATTCCATAATGTATTGGAAGCAGACATTGATCAATTACTTGCTGGAAATGATATAAATCCCATAGATAAAGCCGCAAGATTTTTTGAGATCATTTCTTCTGCAGGCAGATTGCTCGATGCCTGTCAAAAAGGCATTTTCTCCCATTTCCCCAAGACCTATTTGGTGGGATGAGGAATGCGTAAGGATGGTAGAAAAACGGAAAATGGCCTTAAAAAATTACAGAACTCATTCCAATTACAATTTTTATCTAATATATCAAAACATAGCAGCACAAGCGAAACGTTTATTCAAAAACAAACAACGTTGCAGTTGGATCAATTTTCTAAATAAACTCAATAAAAACACTCCTTTAACAGACATTTGGAAGTTTGTTAAAAGGCTTAGTTATAAAGGTTTCCAATGCCACAGAAAACCAATTTCAAAAGAATTATCAGATGAAATTCTAAATAAAATAGCTCCTCCATCTGCCTCTAATTTTGTGGTGAATACAAGTGACAAATTTGTATTTAAACATGAAGACGAATTGTCAGCTTCTTTTACGATTGACGAACTGGATTTAGTAATTAAAAAATGTCTCAACACGGCTCCTGGACTAGATGGTTTTACCTATAAAATAATTCATAATTTACCTACTTCCGCAAAAAAATTTTTATTGCAACTATTCAATGACTGGTGGAGGAATCAAAAGTATTTTGATTGCTTCAAAAATATTATAGTTTGCCTTATACTTAAACCCAATAAGGACCACGGATTGTCAACATCATACCGTCCTATCTCGTTGATATCGTGTATCACAAAAACCTTTGAAAGATTAATAAAAACTCGATTGGAACATTTTGTGGAAAGTAGGTCTCTATTGCCAAACATTCAATATGGTTTTCGCAGAGGACATGGTACAATAGACGCCGTAACTCATTTAGTTTCAGATATACAAATAAGCTTTTCTAAAAATCAATACACACTATGTTTGTTTGTAGATCTAACAGGGGCTTATGATGTAGTTGATCTAAATATATTAGCAAATAAAATGGGAAATATTGGAATTAATAAAACGGTTTGTGCCAATATTATTAATCTATTTCATAACAGAAAGATATTTTTACGTGATCATAATAACGTATTACATGGTCCACACACAGTATTTAACGGCTTACCTCAGGGATCTATCCTAAGTCCTATCTTATTTAACATTTATACTGCAGATCTGCACAGGTTAGTAGTCGATAAATGTAACATGATTCAATACGCGGACGACCTATGCTTCTACTTTACCCATGATTCGTATGAAGAATGTTTAGAAGACCTGAGAGAATGTATGCAGCTATTAATGAACTGGTTTAATGATATGGGATTCAGTGTTTCTCGGGATAAGACTGTTTTGGTATGTTTTACTCGACATCGAGTTAAGACTGCTAGAACTACTACCCTGTCAGATTTCACGATCCCTTTCGTCGACGAATTTAAATATCTAGGCATCGTCTTAGATAAAAAATTATTATGGTCGAGCCACGTCAGGTATGTTAAAAAAAATGCGAAAAAGGTATGAATTTGCTAAGAGTAATATCTAAAAGAAAATGGGGAGCAGATGTCAACCTTGCGTATACATTCTACAAGGCTTATATTCGTTCCATATTGGATTATGGGAGTACATTATATGGAGCTACATCTAAAACAAATCTATTAACTATTGATCGTATTCAATATAAGGCCTTAAAAATTTGTATGGGGCTAATGATATCATCTCCTAACCAAGCAGTTTTGGCAGAAATTCAAGAGCCACCATTGAACATACGTAGACAATTTTTAGCTGAAAAACAAATAATTAAATATAGAGCATTTAATACGGAAATGATCCAAAAAGTCGCTTACATAAATACTTGTAATCTTACAGTTCCTTATTGGAAAATAAAATCATCCCCTCCTTTGGCAGAGGCCTTTATTAATACCAATCATGATGAAGCTTTCATCTTAAATAGTACTAAATTCCCAATATATAAGTATAGTTACAAAAGTACTATATTTCGACCAACCGTCATATACCCCTTATACACCGAAATTCCTAATCTAAATAACATAGTTCTTAAAACCATATTGAATAATTTTGGAGACAATGTAACTAAAATATATACAGATGGATCCAAATGTGACTATGGAACAGGAGCAAAATTTTTTGTTTCAAACATAAATCATGTCGAAAAATTTAGAATAGCAGACATTTTTTCAGTTTACTCTGCCGAGGCTTTGGCACTAAAACAATGCTTATTATGATGTACACTAAATCCAGTTCAAACAGTTGCTATAATGACAGACTCAAAATCCGTTTTACAAGCTATACAAGGATCTCCAATAAATATTTACAATCAGGAACTAATTTTTGAAATAAGAAACTTACTATACCAATTGAAAATTGATAACAAACATATTAAGCTCATATGGGTAAAAGGTCACAGCGGTATTATAGGCAACGAGAAGGCAGATCAGGAGGCAAAAGAAGCTTGTAAATTAAAAGAATACCTGAACTTTTTCTGTCAAAGTGATGTAATTGGCATGCATAAAAAATCTATTAGAATCAGATGGAGAGAAGCTTACAATAACATAAGCAAAACATCAAAAAGCTTCTACTTCCAGCTTCATACAAATCTACCAAATAATATACCACACATAACAAAGTTTGATTATAGTAGAAAATATACAGCAACTATAACGCGACTGAAACTAAACCATGGTTGCTTTCCGGCGCACCTTCATAAATTGGGCATTCTACAATCTCCATTTTGCAACTGCGACAACGTAACGATCGGTGATACTAATCATATATTTCTAGAGTGTAAGAAAAATGAAGGGGCTATATCTAATTTATATATCTCTTTAAAGGAACATAACTTTCCTCTTCCACTGAATATTAGTTCTCTCCTGGCATGCACAGAAAAAGCTACTTTAGATTCTATAATAAACTTCAATAAGCAAGCAAAAATAGATCTTTAACCTAGACACATTTAATAGAGAGCAATAAAAAAGTTCTGTCGCCAATAGCCTTCAGCTGAGGCCATCCCTGCTTCCACACACACACACACACACACACACACACACATATTTTTTTACATGCAGCCTCTTGTAAATTTTAACATTTCATCGCAATTTTTGCTACAGGAAGTTGCTGATTTTTTTCTGTATTCAAAATTTTCAAAATCGCTCCCGGACTTTTGCCCACAATTTTGAAAACTTCTAACATTGATGTCCGATCGGATTTTTATGATGATTTTCGGATTCAGCGGGGTACTTTTGAATATAATAGTCTATTTGAATAATGTCATTTTATTCAATTATATTCATAAGCACAAAAACTGAAAAAATAAAAGGAAAAAATTCATATACCCACTCACATGTAATGGCGTATCCGTCCGAATGTGGTTGGGGGCCGTCGCTGTATCACTCCCAATCCCCCCAATTCCAGAATTATCCTTAAATTTAAATATTAATTTGTACCGAACTGATTTTTTCTACATTTCTGGCGAATTTACAATTAACACTTCACCGGCTCATAATAACAACAACGATAACGCCGACAAAGCATTCTACCGAAACTGTAAAAAAAACAGACATCACAGTGCTTTTGCCGTCCAAACAAACACTCTCGAGTCGGTGTAATTGAAACCGGACACCTGAACAAATTTTAGGGAGAAAAATAATTTTTTATTCAATGCTCAAATCTAGATACAATAACCATCGAAGCATAATAATCAAAGTGATTACCTGTTGTAATCTCTGGTTATCATACACATTGTCCTATAGATACTGGCTCAACATGTTAAATAATTAATGAGACACTGGTTAACAGTTAAAACGTAAAATAATTCCGCATATTGCACCGTTACAGCGCTTCGAGAGTTCTATTTACAATTCCTATTTTGTTACAAATGCTTTTGTAGAACTTCCCGATGTAAAATTGAAACTTAATCTTGTGTGGTAGCACCACACAATCATAATAATTACAATGTTGATAGGTATAGGCAACGAACATTAACATTAGGCGAACAATTATGTGAGAACATTTTAAGTCTTTTAACGTTAACGAACGTGACAACGTCAGACGAAAATACAAATTTGATTATTTTTCGACATCCCTCGAAGCCGAGCTCGAAACCAATAGATATTTTCGGTTTCAGTGATAATTACGTCCTAGCCGTTCAAGATAAGGTGGGAATAATCTACTCACATTACTCCAGCAAGAATTGTCCAATGTGCATTGTTTTGTATTGAATGTCTATTCGAAATTTTATGAAATTCTATATTTTTCAGTAAATGTGACGAAGCCGCTTATATTGAATGTTCACATTTTTTGATTTTTTTTTAGACAATTGTTTGTTTGATTGCCGCTAGGTATATTCTGGCCGTTGTGTTCAACTGTGTTAGATATTGAGGAAATATTTTGATGTAGATTAATTGTAGATGAACTAAGTATACTTTATCTAATAGTTTGACTGTATTTATAAAACGGCGAACGCTGTGTTTCATGCAAAAAATTAATAAAGTTTAAGTGATGTTCACAATACATCCCTTCACAGGTACGCAACAAGCTCTGAACAGTTCTACAGTTTTACAGATCTGAAATTATAAACCAGTGTCGTATCATTTGATATATAAATACCTCGATAAATACCATCTACCCATTCTAATAATAATACAGGTTTGTTTTTTCAACGGAAAATAAACAATGAGTAACTATGCATGTTTTTTACTCATTATCGACGGCAAATGAAGTTCATTCCTAGAGTGATAAATTAATGTAAGATGATAAGAGATGATCGATTTGGATTTTGGCTGTGGACGAGGTACATTGGCAGTCTGGTCTGTTTAATGAACGAAAGATTAAATGGTGATCCTCCGGTCCTCTTCTTAAGCTTGTCACCAATAGCTTGAGCTCTTCGGGCTATCGTGTCTATTACCAGGCAGCAGGTTTTATAAGCTTATTTTCAGTTTTTTTTCTATTAAATACAAAAATACCCACATCAACTACTGAGAGTCATTAGCAGGAGGAGACATAAGTAGTATGAGTTATATTTGGTTTGTAGATAATTAAATTTTTCTTTATAAATTAGTGTCTTTGAGATATTTAAATAAATCTCTTTGGTGAACACATCCTTGAATACCGCATTTAAATTATTGTCTTCTATGTCTAGAAAATTCAGAACTCTCTAATGATGATGTGTTTCACAGTAGGAGAAGTATGACAGTTTATACTTTCTGGTGCTGGTTCTTCCTTGAGGAGATATTGGAGTGTGTGACCAATACGCAAGCGGCTTAAGGCAACTTGATCTCTCCGTTTGTCTGGTATTGATAGACATAACTCAACTTGTGGCTTAACTTCTTTTAGCTTGGATGTCGTATGATTCCATATTACTTGCCACGAATTAAATATATGTTTTTTTTTATTGTATTAATGTGGTCAGTGTAAGAAATTTTTTTGGTTATGAAGAACTTCATTAGATGTCGTGTCTACAGCTAATTAATCGACTTCCTCGTTTCATTTTATGCCAGAATGATATGGAACCCATAGAAATTAGACGTTTTCAGTTTATTCTCACTCTTTTGTGATATTCGTACATAAAAAGCAGCTTATTTCGAATTACTAAGCGAATGCTAAGAAAATTATGGAAATTCACCTCTTCTACTATAATAGATTTATTCTGAAATCTATTTTTCATTTATTTTTATTATCCCATGATGATCAGTGCCATGTAGGCCGTAGATATCCCCATATGGTTCGCTATGTTGAGAAACATATTGAACATAGCTTGCTATGTGTTAAACGGTAAAATAGAACCAGTCAGATCAGCTTAAAGCAACGTTTTGATCACCTCAAATACAAATCCTTTTGAACTTTCTGGAAACCTTAACACAGTACCCCAGTTGAGGCTTTCTCAAAATTGTGTCTTTCTCGCTTCCAACCTACCTTCGCCACTGAAGAAACAGCAAATTTTTTTTTCTGACAACTTCATAAGTATAATCGGTGCTTCAGAAGAATCAATCCATGATGCTGGTACTAATTTAACTCAAAAAGCTTCAAATCATTTATTCAATACTTTGTTATAGAAATGCACGTGAGAACCTTCTGGTGTATATCGCTCCAATAGTTGAACCGCAACAAACCTGCTAAGAGTAGAATCGAATATTTTTCAGATTGGCCGAATAAAGTTTAGGAAATTTAAACAGTAATAATTATGATCACAAATCAAAAAGCATGGGGCTTTGGGTGTAATCCCACTGGGTTTCGTCTAATCTATGCCGTGTTAGATCATTGGTAGTAGATTGACTTCGATCAACATATCGCAGATACGTATTTCCAAGGCGTTTTAGCAAATTATCAGTTAGAGAATGTGAAATGACCCATCGTAAATATGTGCTTGTTGCAATATTTCCATCGTGTCATTTTCGTAAAATTATCAATTAGAAAGTATTAAATGACCCATCGTAAATATGTGTTTGTTGCAATATTTCCATCGTGTCATTTTCGTAAAATTATTGATTAGAAAGTATAAAATGACCCATCGCAAATATGTGCTAGTTGCAATATTTCCATCGTGTCATTTAGTGAGTTATTAATTAGAATGTATGAAATGACCAATCGCAAATATCTGCCTGCCGCAATATTTCCATCGTGTCATTTAGTGAATTATCAATTAAAGTGTAGAATGGCCCATCGCAAATATGTGCATGTTGCAATATTTCCATCGTGTCATTCAGTGAACTATCCATAAAAAGAAATGTTGAATAATTCTTACAAAAAATATGTGTATGTTACAATATTTACGCCCTATCATTCAAATGAAAATTAACTTCAAATGGCCCATCGTGAATACTGCAGTATTCCCATCGTGCCATCTGTCGAATTATTGTTGTGAATAAGTGAATAACTGTTGGCGGCGTTGGCGCCACAACAGTCTGAGTAATGTTATTCTTTCGGTCATTTCAGAAATCAACAAAGAAATAGTCGAATGAAGTGTTGCCAAACCTGCCGCAATTTCGCAGACTTCGTAAAATCTATCAATCTAAAATAGGCACATACTTTACATTAAGGGCCGGTTTTACAAGAGAGATTTATACTAGGTATAGTTATTCTGGGTATAATGTTATACCAGAATTTATACCTAGTTCAAAACTGGTTGGTTTTACAATGCTTTTTTACACCGGTATAGCAATTCTTGGAGTAAGAATTGCTATACCGGTGTAAAAAAGCATCGTAAAACCAACTAATTTTATTCTAGGTATAAATTTTGGTATAACTTTATACCCAGTATAACTATACCTAGTATAAATCTCTCTTGTAAAACCGGCCCTAAGTGTTATATAATTACTGAGAAGCTTCACTATCTTTGATTGTATTTACATATCCTATTTCCTATAAATATTGGTTAAGATAAAGGATTTCAATTCTTCGTCCGCTTCCAGTTTCTTTTTCAGGTTTTGAGACTTGTGCATTCCGAGAGCGGAATGATGTCAGTTTGGCCGTGTTAGATCTCGTTTGAGATATTCAAATTTGGCGCTCTTACAATCATTCAACTGCTCACGCATGCGCGCCAAAGTGGGCGGGCGCAGGGTGGGAGACCTACTTCCTGTGTATCCGTCCGTCGGCATTCCGCTGCTTGACATGGGTTGTGAGGTTGTGAATACATCTAAGGATAAGAAATCTAAAAATATCATATGACTCAAAATATTCAATATTCCTTATACTTACATATTTTATATATATATAACAAATCTTTAACTATCTCATAATTTTTAATTCTCACACACAACACAAGCATGGTTTGTCCAGCTTCGTGAGTAGGTACTTCCAATTTATATTTTATAATTACTATATGTCTTATTTTGTGGTGTTTGTTATATTGCTGTAGATTTCTGTATCTTATTTTATTTTTTCCACTCCTATACTTTAAGCTGTTAATTAAATGCCAATTTTCAGTTTCATAATGATACTCATTATAACACTGGTTTTCATTATAAAACTGAAAAATTGACCTATAGAAATCTAGATTTTTGAATACCCAAGTAGGCAGACCTAATATTTTCTGTAAAATGTTTGACAGTTTGACAGTGTTTTATGACAGTTTAAATATTTTGCGTTAGTTTTTGGAAGGAATGTAGAGCACCGGACCGAAAATACTCAATGACCAAGGCAAATACATGTAGGTTTCTTTTCGTTCGTCTAGAGGAAAATTAAATAACACTCCCAGAGGTGAACCAAACAGTTTTATTTCCCAAATTATTCTCACCAGTTTACAGTTTTAAGTTGATCGTCTTTTTCAGTTTTACCTCATAATAATCGTTCTCCCCGGAAACCAAGGTCAGAAGGTGATTCTCATCAAAAGTCTAAACGCAATGTTCAATAAAACTTTAAATAAAACATTTAAAGGAAATCGTAACAATAAAACTAATTAAATCATTAAAAACTAATATATCTACACTCGGCCATCCTATTGTGAATCCGACCCGGATTCACTTTGGTTATCAACCCAGGGTTTCATGAATTCGGCACATGTAGAAGTACGCACTGGTCCCTCGTGATGACCCACTTTAATTACGTCATATCTGTCATTCGGTTTGACCTTTGTAACTTCGTACTGTCCTAAGAATTTCCTATGAATTTTAATTCCTACTCCAAATTGGGTT
>CAJUYH010008075.1:0-16169 GCA_910591685.1 Galerucella tenella | reverse complement strand
CGTAAAATTTGCTATCATAACCTTTAGTATGCATAAAATCTGCTATTTCAGCCTGTAAAATGCATAAAATCTGCTATTTCAATCCTTAGTATGCATAAAATCTGCAATTCCAACTTGTAAAATGCATAAAATCTGCTATTCCAACCTACAAATTGCATATAATCTGCTATTTCAACCTTTATTGTGTATAAAATCTGCTACTCCAACTTTTAAAATGCATAAAATCTGCTATTCCTACTTCTAAAATGCATAAAATCTGCTATTCCAACCTGTAAAATGCATAAAATCTGCTATTCCAACCTGTAAAATGCATAAAATCTGCTATTCTAAATTGTATCAAGTAATAAAAACTGATATTACAAATTGTAAAATGCATAATAACAATAATAACAACTGCTGAAGCTTTTCATTTGAAGACTTCTATTTTTACTATAAAATAAAAAAGTTAACTGAAGCAGCTCACACCTTATTTATGTGCAAAAATGAAAGTTAGCTCAGACACAAAAATAAATTGTTTAAGATCCAGTCATTGCTATACATTTTAGCTACCAGAACGAGAGATACTTTAAGTTGATGTGTGAATCTATATAGTAAAATTTGTTCGCGATTCTCAGTGGAACAAATGGTTGTGCTGATTTAAAATTGACATTTATACGCTGCTCTGCAATAAAGTTGTGTCACATGTATAATTGAGTCCTTGACGAAAAACGTTTATGTCAAAGAAGCCTCAATTTTACGTCGTGGTCTTGCAATATTAGCTCACGCACAATATTTGTTAACCACTAATGTATTTTGCGTGACGCTTTCTAGTATGTTTTATACTGCTTTATCGCTAACCGTCGAATTAAGTCAAACAACTCACAGTGATTGAGATAATAAATGTCGAAAGGTTTAATGAAATTATGGCATGAAAATAATCAAATTTTAACTTCTTTTTTTTCCGCGGTGAATTTTGGGATTTTAGAATTTGTTTGTACGTCAATTTGAGCGTTTTAGGCTGAAAATGTTCAAACTTTTCCATAGAAACGACAGATTTGCGGATAAAATTACCAATTCCCGGAATATCAACAGCAATATTTCCTTTTAAGGTGTTAAAATTTGATTGGTAATAAAAATATGTTTAATTTTGGATGTAATTAATCATTTTTTTTGTCTTTACGTCACTTTTACACAAATTTTTGTTGAAAATATTTAGCAGAAACAACTTAAGCACACACAATTAATGAAAAAAATCATTAATAATCAATGAATTGAGTGTATGTATGAATGTTTAATGAACTTGTTGAAAAATAGTAACTGGAGAAGTAATATAATTAATTTAAAAAGGAATAGTAGAAAAATTGAAGGATACAAACCGTTTTGCTTGAGTGTGAAGCTGACTTAAATCTATATTTGCGAGCATAGACAGTTTTCGATGACCCGAAAGATAAAACTTATTTCGAAAACCATATTCTAACCAATATTTCACTCGATAAACCATGTCACTATTTTAACGACACTAACATATCGTTAGTTTGACATTTTGATAACAATTCTAATTAAATATAATAGTTCAACATCCATCTCGGTCTACTGAAATTCTGCAAATTTCGCACTTCCCAGGCCATTTTGATGCAATCCTCTAACCGGATGAAATTTATGTTTCTGTCACATGAAGTTGAATTGCTTTGTCGATAAAACAGCTACTCTAACATATTTTTATAACTTTCATTTATACACACACTTTAATTTTGGTATGTAGTTATATAAAACGTGCGCCAGGGTGATACTATCTGTATCTGTAGGTTAGGTTGGGTTAAATTTGTGGTGAGTGGGTCTAATTGTAGGTTCTGGCAAAGATTACAGAATAAAAATTTAAGATGTTTCACTCGGTCGAATTTATCGCGTAAAGCACCGATGCCACCAAGTCTGGTGTCTTGGATGGTACAGTACGTCGCTACGTCCTTACTTGCATTTAATTTGGCATATTATACGGGACGTCGCCAGTCGAGTGCTGTTATTTTAGAACGGTGTTTATTGGTTGTTCGTGTTTTATATTTATGTTGTATAGATTTTTTAAATTTATTAATTAATTGTTGAAATGAGCAAAAAGTCATATTAATATTTTTCCCTTTAATAGCAAAGCTTAAACACTAAATATTGTGTAATATTTGCTTATACAAAATTTTGGATTTATTTCTATAATAAGGATATTATATAAACAAGTACATCAAGCAAGAAAACACAAAAATTCAATTCTATAGCTAACCAAAGTGGAATTGGTTAGTTCCTTTTGAACGAATTTACTCAATTTTCTTTTCATCATCCATGTAATCAATTTCCTTTCAAATATTATGCAAGTCTCTATACCAGAGTCCGTATATATTTTACTCTCAAATGTATATTGAAAGATTTGAAAGACAATAGATTAAATTTAACACATAAACCAAACTCCAAACTTAGTATTTTACAACATTTATAAAAAATTTTAATAAAGGTATCCTGCAGCTGCTTCTCTTTTAACTGTTTTAACCTTGTCAATCCAAAAAATACGCGTTATTTAAAGATCAATATTTAAGATTTAGTGGCCCTATTATTCTGGTGGCTAATGAGTATATTTCATTGAATTTGTGATAAATATCTGCTAGATTATCAATAAGTATCAATAAGATGCTGGATAAAAACTGTGAATTGCTTCATTTTAAAAATTCAAGTTTATTTTTCACTTACCTTTTCAAATTCATATCCCGAACATTTCTCGAAATAATTAAAATTTAAAAATAAACCTTTGTGATAAAGAATCCTATTAATTTAAAAATATATTTCTCTAATTACCCCTGTATAGCTTAAAATAAAATTCGAACTTCTCTGGTATCTACCGGTCTCGTTATTGACAACAAAAGCAAGTCGTAAACATAATTTATGAGAGCGGCGTCCGTTTGGGACAGCAACTTGAATCAAACCGCCCTAAAGTGGAACATCTTATATTTTTATTCTGGAATCTTTGGTTCTGGTCCGATAGAAACACGTGCAGCTCTCTCCCTTGCAAGAGAGTCTACCTTCTCGTTTCCTTCCATGCAGGAATGGCCAGGGATCCAAACCAGCGATACTTTATTGAGTTATCTTATTGAGGAGAGTCTTTTTTGGCAGTCTAAAACCAATTTTGAGGTTACACCGCGAGAGCTAAGTGCTTTTAAAGCCGCTTGGCTGTCCGAGAAAATTTGTATTGTTCTATGTATGATATTATCTTGCTCCAATCTCTCCACACATGAAACAATCGCGTAAATTTCCGCCTCAAATACTGTTGCATACGATCCTAGAGAGGTTGAAATTTCTGTCGTAGGTCTGCGCCCTTATAATCTGTATCTGTAGAGGAGAGTTAGTCTGGGCTCACAGCAATTAGGACACATGTAACCCATTGTACATTCTCCCAAGGAGTTGCATTCCGGGGACACACATGTCTCTAGGAGGTCACAAGTTTCATCTTCCTGTTCAAAATGTTGTGATTCAACTTTGGCTGATAAAATCAGTCATTTTTATGGCTACAAAATGCCTATTTTGACTTTCAGAGTGACATACTAATTTGAAGAAATATTTGAAATATTTATTTGCCATTTTGCGCAGTTTTAAACAACAACAAAAGTAATTGCCAATAAAAAACGAATGTCATTAGTCAATTAGACAAGTTGAAATACCACGAAGTATATTTTTTAATAAAAACCGCAAACATGACGCCATTGAAAAAAGAGCCGAGGCTTAAAGTGCTCTTTATTTTCCGGAATATTAAAAACCGTCGAGCCACTCGGTCGTGAGACTGGCCCTTTCAATTATTTTAACACTATTTTATCTGAAAAGCCGTATGAGATGGAACATTATCTCGATGCAACATCCATTCCCTAATTCCCGGCTGTAAAAAAACATTAAGCAAACAAACTTTTACGTTGCCGAGATAGCGTGACAGTTTTATAATGTCCCCGCACCTTAATGGCTTTCACAAGTTCCCTCGTTCTAAAGAAAGGGCGTACATCACATTTTTTTCCATCGTGCGCTGTCTCTTCAATGTAATCTGCTAGTTTTCAACTCTTAAATTAGAATTGCTTGATGTAATCTGCGGAGATTTGGAAAAATTGAGTTTCTTTCTATCCAGATTTATAGATTTGGATTAAATGGCGAAGATACTAAAATAATACAGATGATATTATTACTTTTAGTAAAGCACAGGATAAAATCCAAGATGGTATATAACTGTCTAGGGGAGTGTAAGGCAAAATGACATGGTAGGCAAAACGACATACAACCCTACTTTACGGTATTTTCTAATGGTAATGACAACACCGCGCACATATTTCGTAAGCTTACACCGACCACGTCGTTACCAGCTATGTGACAGCTCTCAAAAAGTCCAGTAGTGCCCGCCATCAAATTTTCTTTTCGCGAAGTGACGAAATTGACTAAAAAAGCTAAGGTAGGTACATATTTTTTAATGGTTTTTGGCCAGAAATATTTCTATATTGGTATCTTTTTTTATGATTTCGTAATCAATAAATAGTTGTGTTGAAGTTACCGAAACGATTTTCCAAAATTATTTTATTTTAATATTTTTAAACATCTAATAATAAAAAATGGCGCCCAGAGGCAAAATGACATAGATCAGCGTAAGGCAAAATGGCATACTATGTCATTTTGCCTTTCATAGTGCAATAGTTATTTATACAAGTGTGTAAAGTGAGTCTTTTTTTACGAATGTGAATGTGAATCACATGAGGTAAAAAAAGGTGCTTTACACAAGAGTAGCATACAGCATTTTTTCTACTACCAAAATATAAAATTAAAATAAAATGAAATTGTAAATTACTTTACGCACTAGTAGGTAAAATATTTACTTTAACGCACTAGTGCGTAAAGTAAAATTATCTAACTCATGCATTATTTACGTTTTTTTAAACGATTTCTCTTTCTAGCGAAATAAAAACGTGTATTTCAATTATTTTTATTATTAATTATTTCTTAGAACTTCACTGTTGGGTCCGAAATGTCACTGTCACAAAATAAAACTTGTAAATGTCAAATTTGTTGATGACAATGACATTATTTTACGCACTAGTGCGTAAAGTAATTTATTTTACGCACTGCATTAAAAAAGTAAATTTTACGGATCCAAAAGCGTGCGTAAAATGGCTACTTTACGCACGGTAGTAGAAAAATGTATTTTTTAAGTTTTGTTTTTATTTTAGAATGGTGTCTAACTATAACTATAGATTATATGTCGTTTTGCCTACTTATCTATGTCATTTTGCCCACCAGGGTGTAGGCAAAATGACACTTTAATGACTTTGTTTTAGGTGCTTTTTTTCAAGATTTAATTTTAATTTTACGCTAAAACATTATTTAAACAAAGACCAGCACAGTAAAGATACCAGAGGCACTAAAAATAAAAATTTAATGTCTGTTCAAACAATGTTTTTAGGACAAAAACAAAACATATGTCATTTTGCCTCACGCTCCCCTACAATCCCTTGAAATACTAGTCTTTAGTTTCTTCTGGAAGATCTAGATATTCCTATACACGGAAACACTTCCAAGTACGAACAAAATAAACACTCACCCCTGGAATAATAACTACCCTGCATAGTGCTAATAATTAATTAACATTCATAGTATCAGCAGGTAAATGAAATTTTGTGGATCAAACTTCGATAATTCACAGGATTAATACAAATTTGAGACGCTCTCGATACTGTCAATTCGTTAATTGAATCAAACTACCATTTCCTTCTATAAGCAAGTTTGTAAGACGAAGTTGGGTGTGGGCTATTAACCTTGCTTCAATTCGTCAATTTACAAGCTGAATGGAATGTGTATCTAAAAGTGACCAAGGCAATAACGGATGGCCAATACATTTTCAAGCGTCGGATTTCGTGATTCAAATACTTGAGGGCAAGTTTTTGAATAACTATGTCCGCACGGAATGAATTTAGTTTAAGGGATGTTAGCTTGGGAATAATGATATACTATACAAGGTAATGAATTGCAACAGAAAAAGTCTGACCCTGATAAATTACATGGAAATACAGAATTTTCTAATGACAATTGAAATTGAAATTTGAAATTCATAAAATCTGCCATTTCAACCTTCACTATGCATGAAACCTACTATTCCAACTTGTAAAATGCATGAAATCTGCTATTCCAACCTGTGAAATGCATAAAATCTGCTATTTCAATCTTTAATGTGCATAAAATCTGCTATTATAACTTTTAAAATGTATAAATTCTGCTATTCCAACTTGTAACATGCATAAAATCTGCTATTCCAGCCTATATAATGCATAAAATCTGCTATTCCAACCTGTAAAATGTTAAAAAATCTGCTATTCCAACCTGTATAATGCATAAAACCTGCTATTTCAACCTTTAGTGTGCATAAAATCTGCTATTTCAATCTTTAGTATACATAAAATCTGTTATATAAACCTGTAAAATGCATACAATCTGCTATTCTAACCTGTAAAATGTAAAAAATCTGCTATTTCAACCTTAACTGTGCATAAAATCTGCTATTTTAATCTTCAGTATGCATGAAATCTGTTATATCAACCTGTAAAATGTATATAATCTGCTATTTCAACTTTTAGTGTTCATAAAATCTGCTATTTCAACCTCTAGTATACATAAAATCTGCTGTCAACATGTAAAATGCATAAAATCTGCTATTCCAACCTGTGCAATGCATAAAATCTGCTATTTCAACCTGTTAAATGCATAAGATCTGCTATTTTAACTTGTAAAATGCATATAATCTGCAATTTCAACCTTTATTATACATAAAATCTGCTATTTCAACCTTTAGTATGTGACAACGGCAGTAAAGGATGCCCAATACATTCCAAGCGTCTGATTCCGTGATTTTGAATAACTATGTCCGAGCGGATTAAATTTGGTTTGAGGGATTTTGGTTTTGGGATAATAATATACTATACAAGTTAATGGATTATAAAAAAATAATTAGTAAAAAGTATGACCCAACAACATAAATTACATGGAAATACAGAATTTTCCTATGACAATTGTATGTTGATTTAACTGTAGGTTTTTGAAATTCAGTGAGAGACAAAAGCAACTACAAAAGCCACAATGATTCATTAGACGTCTCTGCCGGTATTTATAGTTGGAGAAATGGATAAAAAAGGCTCAATTTAAGGGTCTATTTGATACTTTAATGAAAATATTCACTGTTTTTTTTTTGTGAACGTCAAAGAATATAAAAGCAATTAAAAGCAAGGAAAATAATTTCACTAACCTGCCTTATTTCAGGGACTCTGGTAGGAACAATTGGTCTTACAGGACAATTAGTCCTGAACCAGGACGGTGTTTTTTTGTGTAGAACGAAGAGTTAAAAAGTAAATACCTTATTTTTTAAATTTCCAAAAAAACCTTTTTTCCCACAAATTCAGAAAACGTATCCTAACATATTTATGTTTCTATCATTCCCTCGCTTGCAGCTAGTAATATATCCAGCATCCCAAAGAAATATTTCGTTTGTTCTGAAAGTCATTTTCGCGAAACCCTTTTGGAAATTTAATATGAAGCCGGAATCTACTCGGATAAGAATTTAAGCGATTTTCGAACCAAACATTTTTTATGTTCTCCATCCTTCATTCTTGTATCATATTCCTATATATTTTCGTTACATATTTCAGCAGCGACGAAGTTGATTCATCTCAGCGTGAATAGTTGAAATTTTAATAAAATTTTAGGTTATGGCGCTAATATATAATCATACCGGCCAGGGAAGAATTTTACATATATACAACTGAATTTTGAGTTGATAATTCCACGCGTTAAGAGAGAAAAGTGCAATTTAAATCGCGATATATTTCCATTGTTCAAAATTTACAATAAAAAAAAATGTTGCGACGTCAAAAGGACTCACCTACATTGAAGCTGATGCCCCAAAAGGTTAGTGCATCAGCTATTTCATCCCCTTTCTATTCCAGTGTGTCCTGACATCCATATAGTAATCCATAATATATTGTTCTCGCCTTGTTCATTGAGTTTGCCTAGGCATTCCCACACCATTCTGGAACTGATTAGACAAAAGCCTTAATAGCTGATTGACTATCCGACATTATGATAATCCTTTGTCTTTGTCAAACCTAGATACTTGACTTCTTGTCTTCATTCAACCTCGCTCCCATCAAGTTTGATGGTTTTGAGGTGGAGTTTTCTTTTCTTAGTGAAGATGGTTTTGGTGGGGTTGATGTTAAGTCCCACTTGCCTACACCAGCTATTTCTATAGTTGTCTTCAGCACCTCGTGCTTCCTCTGTCAGTTGTTGTACCAGTGCAGCATGCTGATTCTGGTGAAGAGGAAGTCTCTCTGGGATTTCATGAACAATCCCAGAAATAGAATATTTTTCAGCCTGGGTCGATATACGTCTGTGTTTCAAGGAGAGATGGTTTGTCGCTATAGCCTGTAGTGATAAAAAAAATCAGAGGAGATTTAAAGCTGTTAGCAATGCAACAACTAAGTCTGGTCTGGGGAAAAACTGTAAATAAATAGGTTGGCAAGAGACAGCAAAGTATCTCAAGGAGTGCCAGGAAAAAATTAGATTGCAGATAACCGATTGGCAGATCAGTTAGATATGGAAGAAAACTTTATAGATCCAGAATTACAAACAATGATTGTATAAGAGGGATGGATAAGGTACTTCCAACCAGGATATTGAAAACTGGGTCAGAAGTGAAGTCGAATATATTTCCAAAGCCAAGTTTTGATGCTGCTTCCCTGTATAAGGAAAAGATAAAAGGAGAACATGGGTAATTTAGCATTTAAATCACGCTTGAGATGAACACTGCTGTTTATATATGTCCCTTTCCCATCTTATATACAGACGAATAACTAGAACGTTATATAACGAGAATATTTCGAAAATAGGTTATGATAATACTTATGAAATCGTTGGGCTGAATTTTGCTCTAGCTTTTATTTGACAACAGAGCGGAAGATCTCTGACTATATTTTCGAAAAAAAAAATGGGATGGAAATGCTTAAAAAGCGGAACTTTGAAATCAGCAAATTCTTTCTCTCTTCAAGTATACCGATTGCGAAAAATCTATTCGAGACATACGATTTACACAAGTATAACAAGGAAAATATAAGAAAAACTACTTAAAAGAGAGAGAAGAATAATTGTGCGCAGATAGCGTTGGGCGTGTGTTCAGTTCCAGCTACCAATCTGCTATAAAAGCAGCGTTGCCAATTTAGAATCTTCTCCGAATGTTTTAGATGAATCGCTGTTTCATAAATTAGTTCCTGTTACATATTCCAACCATAAGTACTTGGTAGTTATTGAGAAAATTAATAAATTATTAAAAAGTGATCTTGCAGACTTCATGAAATCATTAAATATCTTGGAAACTACAAATTTTTTGATATGTAAAGGTTATTCGTTTTTCACGTGAGAACCATTAAGGAATGAATACAAAATTGAATGAAAATTGCTTCAAATGTCAGTGGGATAGGAAAGGCAACATATTCTTCCAAATCTACACCACTGGATCGAAAATTGAAAAATATTTTTCCATCAAAATATGCTCTTTCACATTTAAAAACAACTTGCCAAATGTCAAATCAATTCATCCATCCATTTCAAAGTTATCGAATTAAAACATTCAATTTTTCAAAACTTAAACACCCTTTATTTCCAATTTATGTCCAATTTTACGAGAGGAATCTACATGCAAACGTTGTAAGTGTCATTTAAAAATACTTTGTATAACATTAGGCAACAGCGGTTAAAATAGGGAGGCACTGAACACACGCCCCCTTCTTCTCTCTCTCTCTCTCCCAAGTAGTCTTTCTCATAATTTCCTCATCGTACTTGTGTAAATCGTATGACTTGTATAGATTTTTCACAATCTGTATTTAGATAGACAATGTCAAATTTCTCTTTATCTTCTCTTATTTTAAAAATAGTAATAGACACAATAGAAAGATCTAACTATATTTGTAATTTCAAAACGTACTGCAAATAATTCCGAATGTCATCTTTCCCACAGTTCCCTTTGTTAGAGAATTATCTAAACTACTTAAAGTTGGCAGCACAAGATGGTGCTTCGTCGCTAAATTACGAATATAATTGCCGCATACATAATCCTTCAGACAATCCAAGCTGAAGTTATACTTGGGATATCCTGGTAGAAATATTATCAGTGAACGCCTTTCCATTCTCAATCACATTAATATTAGTATTGAATTACCTACAATAGTCTGGGAAAGATGGAGTGCAATTTTCCAAACCATATTGACCCCCAATCATTTTCCTCAGGAGCTTACCACTCAGCTTGCAAGCAAAACGTAAATTAGAGTTTTGCTGGCACAAAAAAATTGTGAGCATCAGAATTTTAGGGAATATGCCCGACAACATAATAAGAACTAACAAAATATTTTTAGCCCTTAATTTTTCAAAAACTATTTAAATTTTTTTTTATTTTGGCGGCATATATAATGAAAATGACAACATTGAGGTGATACTTTTTAAGAAATATAGAGGAAATGTTTATAAAGAAATAGTTCGTTGAAAAAAATAGTTTAGACATAAAGAATGATCATTCTTAGGTACTAAAACGACCGAATCAACATTATTTTTGGACAAAAAATGTTCTTGGATCCTTAAAAACATCCTTCAAAGCAGCTTAAGCAAGAATATTGAGATCCTAGAAGTTCCGATTCTTAAAATCCAGATATAAGCATTCACGCCGAATGAATATTTCATAAATTTAACGGGATATCTTGAAATAGAAACTCTACAGCTGAATACCTGATATTGAATTGGCAGCTAAAGTACATCGGGATGGATATTCCTTGTCTCTTATAATATTGTTGATATTTTAAAATGAATTTTTAACTTGCCAAGGACTACCCAAGCAAATACAGTAAAAAAATTGTATAGGCTATACCTAACTATCAAATAATGAACAAAAATGGAAAAACATTAATAACATTTTCCGACCCGAAAGCAACACCCTGTATATCAGATTTTTTTTAAATGAATACCGTATTTGGAAAGATAAAAAAAACTGGATCTAGTGATTTTATTGACTTTTTAGACAAAACTTTAACAATTTGATCTCAAAATTTCACAACCTATCCCCTGTAGAGGATAATAAAGAGTCCTTTACCTTTCAATTAATATTAGAGCATCTCAAACATCTTATACAAGCCAGACTGTGTGTAATAATGGAGAGTTTAATTGTACCACGAGGCATATCTTCGCTTTTATGTGCCCCACTTTTACTCTAACAATATCAGATTACGTGGAAAACTGTCCGCATCTTATCCCAGTGGAGATTATTAAGTTAAAGCAAATGGTCTTGTAAAAAGGTTTTAGTTTTCGTCAGATTATGTAACAATACTCGCTTAGAGTTCATTAGATCCTAAGGTTTGCTCTTCTATAATGGTTAAAAGCTTATAAATAATCAAAAATGTTGTTAACATTACAAATTAAAGTTTATTTGCTGAAGTAACTGGCCTATTTTTCATCTCCGGTATCCACTCCCAGTGAAAGAAAACTGAATAACTTGTTTCTTGATTATCATTTGTTGTTTTCTAAAAGCTTCCTTCAATGCCGACCTTACATCCAGCAAAGGATCTTTTCTTTTCTTCCTTTGTCTCCTTAAATTTGTCCTGTAGGGAGGGTGAGTGTAGGCTCACAGCACTTAGGCCACATGAGACCCATTGTACATATCCTCCCGAGGAGTTCTCCTCCTTGGTCATCGTCCATCCTGTGCTTCCCAGGAAGGTGGACAGGTCACTAGGAGACATTTCCTTTATATCGGCAGGTGTAGGCCTAGACTCACCTAACACACGCAATCTCTTGCCTGACAGTTTCATCTTCCTGTTCACACATCCTGCATAGAGGTGTGTCCACTAACCCTATAGTATGGAGGTGCTTCCTTAGTTGACAGTGGCCAGTCAGAAATCTTACTGTTAAACGTAGGCTTCTCCTGGTCATCGTCAAATATTGCCAGCTTCCCAGGGTCGTCCAGGGTGATCCTTTGTTTCCATCCATGGTGTATTGTCACTATAATTAGTACGGAAAGTTCTGGCAGCGGAAATTTTAGGACATAGTTCTAGCTCTAGCTTCCTCATAGAGCATGTCTACCATATATTTAGAATGGGAAACAAGAAACATTCCCCACTGAATTAGAAGAAAGTTTTTGTACCTACTGAATAAATACTGTTTATAAATGGCTATTACTACAATCTGCACACTGCTCTACTCAGAAAACCGTCTCTAAGAAAAAGTGGACAGTGGTACGTGCAGATTCTGTGATAATGGGAAGACAGTATCTGCAACTGCAGGCCAACGTCTCAAAAACCTGCTCAACTTGAAGCAAGACCAAAATGAATAGCTTTCTTAGAAGCCTAGATGTTTTGAACTGATACATAAATGTTGGGTATAAAGGAAAGATCGTACAGGGAGCAATGTGGTGAAACTAACTCTAATGGAAAGGATGTCAATAATTTTTAGACCCTGAAATGAGTGAGGATGAAAAAAAAATGGACTCAATCTAATTATTTAGTTTGAATCGATAAAAAATTGTTTCGGTAGCCTGGTAAGAAAGCAACTAACGACCTTAAGAAGCTACAACTTCCGATAACTTCGGATATATCAAAGTGTTTTATACCATTAGCCGAATTCCACTTGAGAAAGTTTCCACAAAAAAGAAACCCTAGACATATTAACCATTAATCAGCTTATTGTTGCTCCTGTCCTTAAGTGATACCTGAAAAGGTTACCTCGAAATATGACCTTTCGGTGGTAACAATGGACGGAAAATAATGCACTGATGAATTTAACAGAAGTTAGGATCTGTAAGATACGGTTGAAATGGACCACTGAACTCGAAATTTCGAATTTCCTATTTTGAACGTGGATTTACGTGTGTTTGGAGATTAATGGAAGCCTGAATATAATTTAATCTTTTAGTTCAAGCGAAGATTTGAAGCGATTATAGCACCCATGCGTTTTTTTCGTCCGATCAATGGTTTGTCCGTAAAAAATTCGCACACTAAGTATGTGACCCGCATCCGCGCGACTCTGCTGTACGGCGGAAAAAAATATAAATATTCAATCAGAACTTTTTTAATCTTTGGTGAGAGTTGAGGTTGTGAATAATATTTAAAAGGTGATAAATTAATTTTTACATATTTTTATTGGAAAAAGGTGTTTTTGTCTAAAAATAAGTGAAGTAACTGCAACAGACTGGTTTCTGTAAGTCTGGAGCTAACTCTTATTTCAAGAAATTCAAATTACCAACTCCAAAGTTTCTAATTTAATTTGAACAGCTGCATAATTGCTATTGTAAGTTGGTTGGGAATCTGAACAGGTTAAATTGGTGTAGATAATTTGTATATTAATTGAAAAACGTTGTTACCTGAAGTAAACCAAACATTAAATTGTATACTGAGTGTTTACATTCAAAATACATTATTATTTCGGACGGTTAGCTCATTATTTAGTATTAATGTTTGGAAGGCCAACCATTTTTGTGGTTATGCTAAGTTATTGTGACGGCATAAGCAGCAAAAGTGACCCACACATTGAGTATACTAAAGATTTGCAGATATTTGGAGGTTAGGCACAAACTGAGGTTACCTAATTGATGCTTGTGGAGAGGTTGATATTTACGGAATTTGAAAGGAATTATAGTAATCCTACATATCAAGTTTTAACGACCAAGCTGAACTTACTAATTATCGGAATTAAAGTTACAATTATAAATTAGTTCAAAGATATTAGTAATCAGTTGGTACAAATGGCCTAATAATCACTTTAATGGGATTGATTTCTCGATATTTTAAGTGAAATTAGTGGAAATACTATACCGGGTGTTTAAACAGTGCGTACTTGTACCCTGTATTTTTCATTAAAAAAATTTTCAATGTTATTCTCTAAATTTTTTTATATTGTCAAATTTTCTCCATCTAAGCCGTCGAAATCTGACAGAATCTCAACAAATAGAGCTGAAAAATGTTTAAATTGCCTTTCTTTCGACGTAAAAACCTAGTTCGCCATATTTTCTGTACCTCACAAAAATAACTTTAGTCTTTACAAGTGAGCGGGCTTGAGATATTGACGTTGAAAAATGAATTGATTGTCTCTTTTTCGTCTTTAATGCACCCCTCAGTTGCCAGAGCACAAGCGTCAGTGTATAAATCCCGAAAATCTTTTCTCTGAAAAATACGGTGTGGATATTAAAGTGCCAGGCTCGCCTGAAAGTAAGATTGGGCTCGAAGCTCTAGCTTTAGTTGAGCATTTAAGTCCAAAAGCAATTTAAAATGAAATTCTCTAGCATTAAACAATTGTTAGAAGAGAAGAACGTTGTTTTCAGCGATAGGGCATCCAAGGGAATTTTTTCAAGGGGCCGTCCCTTCGCCGGCACCACCTTAGCCTCCTGGGCTTATTGTGGATACTCATAGTGTTCTGACCACAGCCTATTCAGCCAATCTGTTCCCTGTATTAGCTCATACAGGTTCTTTGCTGGTTAGTTGTAGAAGACTTCTGGAATCATTTGGGTCTACCATACAGTTTTGCCTCCTGTGGTCCAGCGTCTCACAGTGTCCTGTAAGTAGCCACGTTATGGTGCGTGGTTCGTTCCTGCTCATTGAGAGCAGTTCTTTCGCTACTTTTTCTGATGGTTCCTTCATGAATTTCTTCCTGTTTGCCTGGGCGTATTCTTCTGGTTAGGGTCCGTTCATAAGGGTTGACGATCCTGCTCTTGCAAGTTCGTCAGGTTTTTCATTGCCAGTGATTCCTTTGTGACTCCAGTGTTAAACAAGGAAATAGTTTACAGGGTAAATTGAACTACAATATGATATATTCAACACCGAGCTCTAAGGTGCAAGGGAGAGTACTGAAAGAAACATCTGAAGCCTGTTAATATTCCAAACTTCCTCCTACTACTAAGGTCATTTAATTCTCAGTCTCGGTCACGTCTAACTTGGTAGGATACAAAATTTAGTTCGCCCCACAATAATGAACTTAAAAGCAAAGTTTGAGAAACTTTCATTATAAAAAATATCCACTCTTGATGTAAAACCGATTTCCATCGAGCAAAGTTTAGCACATGCACAATCACTCAGGTGCTACGATTTGGTTATATAATTCACGATTTTCACATAAATCGACGTCAAATGTTCATATGGAACAGACTGTGCAGAGCTGCAGATTTAGTTACGATGTTGAAATTTGAATCGTTGACTGCATCAATCAATATCTGCATTTAACGTCTGCTGGATTCAATCAGAAATCCAAAATTAACTTTGTTCGCGGATTAATTAGTTGGACGGTTTGTTTTATTGGTTTTACTGATCTATAATTAATTATTAAGGACGAGAAAATAGCTCTTAACTTTTACAGTGTAATCATATATCAAGCTGGTTAAAGATAATCTCCTCAATAGTACGTGATATAAAGTTTAATACTTCAACTGACGAGCTGCCATGCAGCGAAATCGTTAGGCTTGCAAGCAGTTTAAATTTTAATGTAAAAACTAGGAAATTGGAGATTTAACATCTTTATTACCCTAGGGGTAGTTTTACTTGAATATGAAGACATTTAGAGCGGTATATAACCGATAAAATTACTGGACATCCTGTATAAATAAACTTTCGATGTGACAGATATTATAGTGGTATATGTATTTACATGATGAACTTTGTTATTTTAAAAAGATTACCCTGTATATTTTTTACTTTTGAAATGTTCCCTAGCTATAACTATGGCATTTAGGCATAAGAAACATAACATGGAATCAGTATTTATTGAGGTTTTCAATAGGCAAAAAATATACAGAGTGATTTATCATTATCCCGGAAAAATAAAAGATTTGACAACAGTGTAAATACCACCATGATATCTTCCATAACACAAAATCGCGCGATCCGTTTCGGAGATAATTGAGACGTTTAATACTTAAAGCTCACTCTGTAAATGATGTATCTACAATAAGGATTCCGTCATGAGGAAATAATTTCCAACATTTCGAATCACTGAACATTGTCGACGTCGCTGAAATGTTTCTCTTATCTAATTTCCATCTATACTGAGGGAGAATCTCCTCTATCTGGCTTTTCAAGTCGAGCTTAAGCCACCTGGCGACAAATTGGCAAACTGACCCCTTT